>PNEQ01104760.1:57275-109464 GCA_003012365.1 Medauroidea extradentata
TGTTTTGTTGACCAAACATGTATTGAAAAACAAAGGGACAAAATACAAATTGCTCATGTTTTGTTGACCAAACATGTATTGAAAAACAAAGGGACAAAATACAAATTGCTCATGTTTTGTTGACCAAACATGTATTGAAAAACGAAGGGACAAAATACAAATTGCTCATGTTTTGTTGACCAAACATGTATTGAAAAACAAAGGGACAAAATACAAATTGCTCATGTTTTGTTGACCAAACATGCATTGAAAAACAAAGGGACAAAATACAAATTGCTCATGTTTTGTTGACCAAACATGTATGGAAAAACAAAGGGACAAAATACAAATTGCTCATGTTTTGTTGACCAAACATGTATTGAAAAACAAAGGGACAAAATACAAATTAAATACACAAATACACAGAAAAAGTAAGCAAAACAATCCGAGAGGAACTTCGTCAGAGTTTTTATTATTATTATTTTTAATTTAATAAATTAAAAAATAATAAAAATACCCTGACATAGTTCCTCTCGGATTGTTTTGCTTGCTTTTTCTGTTTCTCTTGTGTATTTAATTTGTATTTTGTCCCTTTATTTTTCAATACATGTTTGGTCAACAAAACATGAGCAATGGCGTATGTCCACAAACCAATAAATTCCAATTATAAACTGCCATTGCAACAAACATTTAATAATCTCAAAAACAGTATGTCTAACAAATTTTGTCCTTGAGCACACAAAAATAGTATAGTTATGTCGTTATATAAATCAGGAGATGCGTGATTATTTAAAAATTTTAAAATAGAAAACTAAAATTATTTGGCAACTAAATCAGAACTTTGACCGCAGAATATCGTGGCCGCAGTCATTCATATTTCGTCTTCTGGGTCGAGGTAACGTCCGGTTTCCGGTTTCTTCCGACGTTCCGGCAGTTGTTGTCGCAACTAACGTCAGGATCTCACTGAGCTGCCCTTTTTAAAACTGTCAGAAAGAATCATATATCCACAGCAGTATCAGAACACGATGCCACTGTGCACCGATTGTCCATAAGTTCTCGGTCAATCACAACACAGCTGGGATGCGATTGGTTGGCCAATACATGTATGTTTATATATACATATATAATATATGTATAACATACAGTATATCCGCAAAGACATGGTGCATGGTCATACGTTTAGATGTGTGTAGGGGAACAAATGGAAGTCACATCGAACGGCACTTATAAGTACGAAACTCGGTGAGTTTTCCATTACTTTGGTGAAGATTTCCCATTTCTGTCTTGTTTCGTTGATTTCCTGTGACCAGTCAAAGGTGCCATGAAAATAGTATGTATAGGTATTTCAACACTGAGAATATTTAAGCGATATCCAGTTTGATATATCTCGCTACTAGATGACACTGTACCGCTTCATCTTCAATAGAGGTCCACCTATCGCTATAAGAAACTGGCAGTATTTAAAAATGTTTGCTTGTTTATTCGTCCGTTCTCAATGCGTCCCTATGGCATTCATTGTACTGGGATGAAACCTTGTTGAGTTGCTGTGCGTGCGCTCGTGAAGATTTCTGGCATTATTTTGGTGGGAGCTGCCAAACGGGGAAGAGGGGCAGACTGGAGTAACCGAAAAATTTAAAAGGGCGTTGCAACTCATGCCGGGGCTGCTAGTGTATTACGTACAGGTAGAGAGACCTGAAAAATTCGCGTTTTCTTTTAGGCACAAGCTATAATTCCACCGACTGTACGTTCGTGTCGCTTTCACAATTGGTCCTTGACTTATCTGACACCTCGTGTAAGTAGCTGAGCCAATAATAACACTGGAAACAAGTGCAGGCCCATATAACTGTGTCAACGAGCAGCCAATGAAAAGTAACTGTTTGCTTGAGTGCACACATAAGCTGGATACACAACCACCACTTGGCGTATGTGCGTACGTACATGTAAAAGTAGAAACACCGAGTGTGTATGCTAGCATTCACATTCTCGCGTAGCGTGCGTACGTACGTAACAGAGTTGATCAACTTTCTACTTCGTATGTACATACGTACGTTAAGTGGTGGTTGTGAATGCTGTATATGCAAATGTAAGACTAAAATAAATATTAATTTATGTTGATAAATCATTTATCTCGGTGTCGTAAATTATTTAATTCGTTTCGAAAAATAAAAATAAATTACGATTATTTGCTACCGACATTTTGTTATGACATAAACAATTTCCGCTCATATTTAGATTAATATTGTTGTGAATCCAATCTCTAATACTTAACGTACGTGCGTGTGTTTGTACGTACGTTAAGTGTGGTTGTGAGTCCGGCTTTATTATTGAAGTCTAACCTACAGGTTGGTGAATCCGCGAATTTTTCCGGTCTCTATATATCGGTGCCCAACAACTGGACCTCAGTGCGACCCTCATAAGTGAGAATAGACATACAATAAGAGAGCCTTAACCCCCGTGTTTAATAACGGAGAACCCTATTTTCACCGTAAATGTCGGAAGTAAGCTACAATTCCCTTCTTCCCAATACCAACATCAGAGCACGCATCATGAACAGGCAGCCGAAAATATAACTGGTTCAGCGTCTTTAAGGCTGGACTCCACAATCCTGTGTACACTTTGTCTATAGCTATACTTGTTTATAGGTAGAGCCAGTGATTTTTGGTGAAAAGAATTCTGCAACAATTAGTTTCAATGCCTTATGTGAACATATGTTTCTCTGCTTCTTGGACAGTGATTGGAAGTTGTTAACTTTCTGTGTCTTGGGGTTTTATCTGCAAATCACGGACATGTGGTGTCGCGGTAACATTGTTCTGGTTGGTACAGTCAAATGAGCCATGTCTCTGCCCTATTATATTTCGCCAATAACCACGAACCAGAGTAGCAGGTGTGCACGTAAGGTATTGAAACAAGTTACTGCAAAATTCTTTTCACCAAAATCACTGGCTCTATTTACAGGCTACTGCTCCAGTGAGAGCAGTTGTACATTTTACAAGGTGATCCGGTAGTCAGTGAGGGTTACATGAAGGTTTGCTATTGGTCAAACACCTGAAGGCCGAGTTGAATTAACAATGGCCCAATAACGGAAGTCACTTTCATACACACGAGTTCAAAATCTAACGCCTCCTCAAATGAATTCGCAGAATGTCCGTGTCTCTAATATTGAATACTGGGGAGAGACATTCGAAATTGCCATGATAATAATAATACAATTTTCGTTACTACAATTAACTTTTTTGACACACTATGCAACATTTTCTGCTAACGATACGCAGCCAAATAGACGCACAAAATCATTTCGTTGTCACTTCATTCTTACGTTTATTTTGCATTGTATAAGTTTTACGTCAGAGGAGGGATACATTAGCAAACTTCTATTAAGGATTCTTTTTCCCAATTGAAGTGGCGAGGACCTGGCCCTGATGATGGTAGCGACAATAACGGTCGAAACGTTGGAAAAAGCTTCCAAGAAGTGTGTGACTTGCATTGGAATGTACCTTAAGTTCTAATTATAGTTGCAATTTACATAATAAGAGCGCAGAGGCCGCGGTGGTTGAATGGTAAGACTATTCACCTCTGACCAAGGCGATCCGGGTTCGTTTCTCGGCGGGGTCGGTCTCCGGATTTTCGCACGTTGTAATCTTGCCGGACGATGCCGTTGGTCGGCGGGTTTTCTTGAGGATCTCCAGTTTTCCCCGGCCTCTCATTCCGGCGCTGCTCCATACCCACATCGTGTCATCCCTCACTAGCGCTGAAGATCTCAGTGTTGAGCGCTGACAAATATATCTCAATCTATAACAACAGCGGAACCCGTCAGACGTTGCCCTGCCAGCGTATGTGTAAAAATGGATGTTGGTCGAATTGCAGAACCCTCTACAGCCCTTTTATGCCCTATGTGTCATAAAGGAAAGCTAGGTATATAAATTTATGCGCTACAGTGCCATCTAGTGGCGAGTTGGCGCTTTAGGGTAAAATGGCAAACAAATTAACCTGTTCAGTCAATGTTCTCAAGATTGTGGATATTACGCAGGACAAGAGCATTTACGGAACAACTAAACACAGATCGTTAGGAATTACCAGTACATATTATGCCAACATGCATGAGTTTAATCCGTTCATTAGGTAATTCCTGATTTTCTTGTTTTTGGAAGGTTATAACGCGTACATACTTAAATATTAAAGTACAGCAACACTGGAACTTAATAAATTCATGACTGAAGGGGTCAAACATACATTTTCAGTCTACTCTGTTTCGGAACATTATGTGTGGCATATAAAAATGGTTTGTATAGCGTTCAATTTTTTACAGTACGGTGCAAATTGCATTAAATCCCAGTCGCGTGTGCGTGTCTGAATATGTGGCTTCGCCCCATAAATAAAGCCTGAATGAGTGGAACTGTTGCTATTTTGCTTGGCGTTCAACTGGCCGCTTACTTGACTACGTGCCAAGTCACATTCCGTTAAACCACAATTTTCTCATTTCTGCGTTCTGGCGTCGCTTCTGGAAGCACATGCCATTTACATTTCTCCGTGAACGAGGTTCTATTCAGAATGTAATTGGTATCACGATGACGGAGAATTTTTTAAGAGCCAAGTTAGATTCCACAAGAATTTTCACACTTCAAAATAATAACGAGCTACTCTAAACCTCTTTTTGCAACTCTGAAAATTGCACTTTAGAAAATAGCTGATAACCGAGTTTTACATGTGCATGTCAAACATCCGTTAAGAAAATTTAACCGTCAAAATCTATTTTCTATAATTCCTGAAGAGTAAATATATATTTTTAAATGTTGTATCAAGTACTAGAATGAGAATGGGTAGAAGCTTTAAAATTTCGCGAATTCATTTGAGAAGACGGTAACTCGTGTACACATTCATTACTTTTGCGTTTGGGTCACGGTTGTATAAAAATTATCGTTGAGGACTGGGAATCAATTGCATATTTTAAAATACTTTCACTTGTGCTACATTGTCAGTTCTACAACTAGCCACTGACTGAATCTGCAGCCAATGATCAAGAGGGCCGATATTATAAACCTCTTTCGAATGACAACCAACTGTTATCCCCATACAGAAAGCATTGGTGAGCAGTTGGTTGTCATTCGAAAGAGGTCTATAGATACGACCCTGAGTGCACACAGGACTGTGGAGTCTAGTTAGATGGTCGTTGAACCCATGAAATATCCAGGTCTCTGACATGGTCTGAACTATATTATAAATACCTAGTTAACTGTGTTTTATATTATGACATAAAACTTAAATATAGCACTATATAACCATGTTAGTTAGGACTTCATAACTTCATGACCATCGTATTATGAAGGTACCTAAAGGCCAGAGTGAGTGAAGTGATGTTTCTACAAAGCATGACATCGATGTCTTGCGCACTAGTACGGAAGGATGAGTAGGTCCCTATGTAGCAACGGTGGAATAGATAAAAATCGGGAATGAACCCGTTGGGAATCGAACCCGGATCGCCGTGGTGGGAGACAAGTGGTCTGACCAATGTATCACCAAAATACCTTAACTGCATAATAAATACATTTTACGGAAATTAAATTTTTTTTATCCCAACTTGGTTTAATAGTTTAAATAGTACAGCAAAATTTCGTGCAAATGTAGTATCTATTAGACACCAATTAAATGTACAATTTTATTAATCATAGAAATTTATTCATGAATTTCCTATGTTTTAATTTGAACACAAATTAATCAAAGTCTTTAAACAATACTTAACATTTCCTCATGAAATTTAATATTAAAACATACGTGTGAGTCTTGATTTAATTTCATAATATTTTTGCAATAACGTAAGATAATTGCGAAAAACACCTCAAAACTCTAGGGAAGCTGGAGAATTCTTCACTTAAAGAGTAAATTCTATTAATAATCGGAAATCATTCAGATACGTTCAAAAGTTTTCGAAAGAAACAATATGTTAGATGTATGCAGGGGGTTTGCAGCCCAAGCATGTATGTAACAAATGGTACTAACTTGAATATCTGCACGTTGATTCCATCTGCTGGCAAAGTGAACGTTGGTACGGTAAGCTGGTTAATCTGCAACGTACTGCTCCTCCCGAGATATGTAACTTTTCTACCGGCCAACCCGGAGAATAGATGAAATGATTAAATGTGTGGATGATGCTGTTGCAAAGAAAAAACATTATAGAATATCACCACATCACATTATTTATTTTCATGCTTCCATCATTACGGGGATTTTCGGTCGAAAAATGTCTCGCCATTCTGGACTCGGGGATAAATCCTGAATCCCAGCGATTGAAATGATGAATTATGTGTCAGTCTTCAACTTAAGTATCTGCCTAGCAGCCAAAAGTTTACAATGTTGAACACATCAAACAGTAGCAATAAATAATTTTTTTCCGTAATTTCGAAAGAATATTTTACTTCTTGCTACGATTGTCTAAATGCAATTAATACGTGATGTAAACGTTTGAAAATAACCCGAATATTTTCTTAATCTAAAAATAGTAATAGTGATAATGTCCCACTATGTAAATCATAAAAAAAATTCTTAATAGAATTATGATAGTTATTTCTGTACGAAATAAATCACTTTTAGCAAGAAAATGATTTCATGTGTTCATTACTTTCCGATACGAAATAATTTTATTGCTAAAAATTTCTCTTACATTTATTTCAAAATCCTTCTCGGACTTACAATAGAACTTTAGTTTTGTTATTATCATTAGAACAGACTAAATAAATAAATATATATATATATGAAAACTAAATTTTCCTAAAATAACAAAACCAATATTTGGTACGTGTTCTGTATTTGTCAAGGAACAAACTTTTGTCGGATCAAATACATACTTGTTTTCGCCATATATGAACATAAATATGGGTAACAAACATTTTATTCTGTGTAGTAGGAGCAAATTATGATTTAAAATAAAATCTATAGGCCTGAAACATTATAACGATTATTTTTTATGCTTAGTTGATGCGAGATTTTATGATAAGTATCCCTTAATAATGACATAGAAAATATTTATAGGACTGTGCTTAGACATTAAGGTTGGCCAAATAATGTAGTATAATTAAAAAAAAACGCCTTGGTAAATAGACGCTAATACTAAAGGCTCAGCAGAGCCGCCATATTGAATTATTTTATTTTTTGATGTTTTGAAATTCTGAGAAGGAAAATGTAAAATTGGCAATTACAGCATGAATTATGTGTACCTTGCAGTACAAGCACAGACGTGGCAGTTGAACTGTTACCATGTATTTAGGCCACAACTAATCAAGAAAATTAGGAACATAAAACAATCGCGGAACTGACTGCGGCTTTTAAACAAGTTAACAGTTAAACTACTATGACAGTAACATAGCGCAAGGTAAACAGAATTCGCACAATAATTGGAAATTTTAAATTTTTCTTCTCAGAATTTCAAAACCGCGAAAAGTTAAATATTAATAATGGTGACAGATGCCAAGACTTTAAAATGCGATTCATTTTTACTCTTATTTATAGACTATTGTGATTATTGTATATTGGTACGGTCTACAGAAATCCAAAACAAGTAAACACACATTTCAAGTATTACTGTATTTTTTTCCAAACTCTAAATAATGACAATTCGGACGATACCAGTTTTAGCTTTGTTTTCGTACAGAATTCTCTGCAATATAATATGTATCATACTCTATTTTTGTCCACAATAATTACATAAGTTTTATTGAAGAACATTTTTTGTTCTAGAAGTTTTGTAAATAACCACAATAAACACATAGCTATTAGCGTCGACTGAAATAAACACAGATGATAGGAATCATATGTTCGTGTACAGTGAACTATACGTGTGAAGTAAAATCAAGCTTATCAACTGGTAAGATATTAAAATGGCTCAAAAATGAATCGTCAACTGTAATATAAAATTTGCACGCACGAAATCTGTGGGCATGTTGTTCTTGTTTAAGGTAACATCATATTCATTTGATCGTAAAAGGAGAAGTGTTTTAAAACCTTAAACAAATATTTCTCCCTGTGCAACATGAAACAATTGCAGCACGGAAATATTAGAGGAAATTAAATTAATTTATTTTATCGCGCTTTATAGCTCGTCAACAGCGGCGTGACTAGAGACGGTATCTACAAGTAATGCTAAGTAAACAACATTAAATATTAATAACACGCTTATTAAGATAAGTGCAGAAGTACTATATTATCTACGACAGAAACGCAACCTTCTAACAAGTAGAACTCACAAATTGAGTGTGTGATGTCATAGTTAGCCAAGTACCTGTTCTTAAATATTCGGAACAATAAGTTTTAGTTCAGAGTGGAACCTTGGACTTACGTAATGGTATTCATAGTGCAACATTTATTGCATTAATTATTCGTGTTCGTTTAGTCGTACATACGTCAAACTTAGGATAAAATAAAACAATTTCATTGTTTAAGGAAGAAAAAAAATTGTGCTTGGTTCATTATGGCATAAGAATCTCTAGCTTTGGATAGAACTAGGTTCAAGTTTTGTAGCTCAAGAAAAATCTTTTCCAAATTAATTGTTTGTATTTAATTGGAATCTCACATTTTCATAACGATGAAAACTGTACCAGTCAATCAAAAATCCAAATGTAACAATATCACATGAATGCTACATGACATTTGCAAAATTATAATTATATAAATATTCTTATGTACCAATTACATATTTGTCAGAAATATACGATTTAATTGTTTAAAATTTAAACATACACAGTTTTGTATGGTAAGTCAACGTTCGTACGCATTTTTATATAAATGCATGTTTCTTGGTTTCTGCCAGATGTTATTTTGGGTAATACTGATAACTTTATTTACCTAAACGTTTTCTGTTGAGTTAAGAATTTTACGCAAGACTGCAATGAACATTTAGAAAGCAAGCCTCAGAGTGAAAAAGAAGATATAAACCGAGTTTGACTGGAAGCGACATAAGTTTTCGGGAAATGATAAAAAAAAAAAAAAAAAAAAAAAAAAAAAAACTTTTAAAGAATTTATAAGCGATTTCTGTTAATTTCCGAAATCGAAAAATAAAATCTGTTAAAAAACTATACCGGAGTTTTCGGGTTAACTCCGTGGCATGGAGAGTAATGACCATCCGGCAAGCGAATGTTGGATATCGTTCAATTTTCCAAAAAATTCAGCCGTGCCAACTGGGGAAGAGGACGTCGAAGCCCGCCAGCGTCGAGCGAGCAGGAGGTGACGTTCCCATTCAGATCGGCCGTGTCGGCAGTATTTCACGTCGGCAGTACTTGACGTGGGCAGTATTTCACACCACTGCACAATGCGCCGTGAGCCACAATGCAGGGACCTTTGTGTGCACGCGGCATGGGAATAGGAAGACTGTCTGTGAGCGTGTTTACTCACTCCTGACAGTTCCTCACTGCACCACTTCAAAGCTATTTAATAAATATAATTGATTCTGCCAGCGTCAATTTACTTTTTAAAATTATACCCAGGCATTAAGGCTAATAATTTCCTTACACTCAATATTAGAATCAGTATATATTCACTATTATTACAGTTGTTGTTTTCGCAGTTTCCGGACATAGCAGATTAAACTAACTGAATTAGTAAAAACTACTGCAAATTCACGAATATTTACTGATTCACTTTTGGAATATTGGCAATACAAATCCGAATTAATAATAAATATGCGCTATTTTGCCAGTGGTTTTCTGCTATTTCAATACGTTGAAAAGGCTTTTTCCGGAATTTCTTAATAGACTAAAAATATTAATGAATATTTAGTAATTCCAAATATTCAAGTAGAAATACTAAGGCGTGTTTATGCAAATTTAAAAAGTACTTTTGAGAATGTTTTTTTTTTATTGGTGTGTGATATTTCAAAGCTCGTAACTTTACATCAGAATCTGTTCTAATTTTTTTCTCTTTACTTCAGAAAATAAATTAAACCACGCATGTTTCACTTACCATATTAAAAATTCGTATTTTTTATCTGGATAGCTTATTATTATTGACATAAATAATTTAATTAACCCACTTAGCTTTTGTATCGTATATAATTTAATAACTAATTCCTCGTACCGATTCGGTTCAAGAATTTTTAAAATGTTATTAAATATTTGCAGAGTACATACGTAGAACGCTTTAGAGCTTCTTGCATTAGAGCAAATGCGAACGTTCAGAAACTTTATTTGTACATAAACGTGCACTAGGAAAAAAGTGTGCTTCACACTGTTACATCCTGAGCTATTCACAATGGCATTAACACATTAATGATTCCCTATTAATTAACATATGTAACACGTATAGAAAATACATTTATTTTATACTTTTCTAAGATGATGTCTTTTGAAAGCAGTTAAATACATTAATTGTGTTTAAATAGCTAAATGTCAGTGCATATATTTTCAATGGAGTAATTATGCAAACTATGTCTATATAAAAAACTTCTTTTTTAATTTTGATAAGTTCACAGTATGGTAATTCAGGCAAACCTGCGTTAATTTTGAAATCATTTAATTTCGTGTAGATTAATAATAAACACACGCGTGTAACATACGCAAATAAATAGTAATAATAAAATCATGCGCAACTGTGTGACTTAAGAGTGCGTGGTTGATAAATAAACGCTGAAAGCATCAATTGATGTCTACGCTTTTTCGTAGCCAATATGGATAAAATACTTAATGACAATCCTAGGTAATGGTATTTGCCAACTTTATGAGTAAATATTTATCCGGTATTACTAATTCGTTACGCGTGATTTCTTGCGCCGCAGTTAAATGCACGAGGTTCCGGCCTCAGAGATTGTGCCTCAGAAGTTCGTAACACTGGAAACAATTTGATTTAAAACGTTGGCTAAAACAATTGTCTAGGATTGCTATTGTTTAATTTTCTCAAATTGGCTTCAAGAAACCTACCGTTATAGATCAATGCTTTTAGCATTGAATTATATACCATGCCCTCTTAAGAGCCAGAATGCTTAAACTGCACCATATTATACTGATTTACATTAAATTTGATCTCCGTAACCCTGAATTGTTTTATATTGTAAAATTTTCCGACTAAATTTTATTGTTTGGAATTAAAATACCCGGTTTCCCAGGAAACCATGAACATTGTCTACATGTGGGTGCGAAAGCGTAACTCGAGTGTCCATGTCTGAATTAAAACTTCTGAATCACTGCATATTTTCCATAACACAAAAATTCCTTCCCGTATTTAAATCACTCAGCTCTTTTAGCAATACTCCTTTGAGAATATGCAGCAAAGCAGCGAATAGTTACTAATATACTCCAGTTTTATCTCGTAGTTTGTTCACAGCGTTCCTACTTTCAAAAAGAAGATCCTATATTACGTAGCAGTAATTATCTGAAAAAGCTTTGCTTGTAACATATCGCACTGATCGGAATAGTTTTCCTTGTTAAGCACATATGATGAACAAACATGATCTTAAAAATTATCATGCATTCTGTTTTAAACAATTGACTGATCGTATGGTGCTACAATATCCACAAATATTTATTATATTCATTTTGTTACATATGCACTTACTCGTGCATAGTCGAAACACATGGTTAGTTTCCCACAGAAAATTCTTCACTGTACTTAAAACTTATTGCATATAGAATTTTGGAAGAAGCGACGATTTTGCTACACAATTTCAACTAGTGTAAAAAGTGTTAAATAGACGGCGTATAGCGAAAATATTTTGATCAGCGCTTGAAGCTGTTTATGTAAACAGTTTACGTTGTAAGGTTACAAAACGCTGTGTGATTAGCTACCTATTGAAATGGCAAAAAGTGTTATTTGCATGAGTTTATTTTTCTTAGTTTATGGCAAACAAATGTGAAATGTACTTCAGAAACGACGTGTTTGGCTATTGATTTGTTCTCGTTTACGTTGCTGCATATTGCAAAATCAGTTCTGATGTCATATTTTCTGTAAGTCTCCGAATTGAATTTAATTAGCTGGTATTAATTTATTTGTGCTGTTTTACAGCGCAGTTATTTTTTATCTTTGTGTGTGCCCATACTAGGGTGGTTTTCTTTCGATTAATTTTCTGTATTCGCGTAGATTATTTATATTTCTTACTGTTTGTTTCCTTTTAATGACGATGTTAATCATTATATTTCACACATTAATTTCTTAAAGAGGTCAATCTTATACTTTTCCAAAACACGATTTTTTATTTTTGCGTTTGTATATGGTCAAACTATTTTTCCGTCGTACACATAGTCGTCCGTGGACTCTTTAAAAAAGAGACGAAAGGGATATTTCTAATTATTTTTGAATATGACTTAGCTTTATGATTGCCATAAGTTCGTCATAATTCATCTCACAAGTGTTGCGCTGGGCAAACTCATCAGAGGCAGAAATAACTGTACTTTATTTTTGGGATTTACTGTGAAACATCAAACCGTGTGGTCATAATCACTTTGCGTTCGCGTTTTGTACGTTGCAGTTTTTCTTGAGCTGTTAGTATTGCCTACAAAATGTACCGTTAAAAACTATCTTGGTAATCGTATGCCAACACTTTTTTGTAAATATTAACAGTAATCGTCATGACTATTATTACTGAAAGACCTACATTAAGCTTTGTTGTTAGGAAAAGTAGTAGCAATAATGTTACAACAAAAAACTATGTTTTGCGGTAGTTGCTATCGATAAGCGTTGCTTCTATTAGTGATGTGACCTTGAGAGCATGATAATATTTTGTGAAACACGTCTGGGTTTCTTTGCATGCTAAGTTAAATTCACTCCTATAGAACAGCTCACACAAGTCCGAAACCACTTTATTTTCTCAGTACTTACGTTAAATTTAATGATGGCTTTGCGGACGAAAATTAGAGGATCCTCAATTATTTTAATCTAAAACTTTCTACCCGCCGACAATATTTATTCCTGTAATTTCAAATTCATTCTATGTGTGCGAAATTAGAGAGAAGGCGAAAACCGAGTACCATGTGGTTTTAACCCCTCGACCCATAATTCCTTGCGCACGAGTTGCTGACTATTTATGAGAGGAAGAGGCTCCTAATTATGGTCTTCTCTCCCCCTCTCTCATCACTTGCACCACATCCTAACACTACTCCATGAAGATCTGACCAACAAAAACCTTAGCTCTCCCATTCACTTATATGTACGCTACCCACAATTATCTTATAGTATCTTATCTGGCAACTCCCTGATAAATGTTCACATCTCTCTTCTGGAAAATGTTGTTTATTGCAGAAAAAAAGTTGACGAAGGCTTGTGTCGTATACGTACGTAAGGTTCCCGCCATATTAAAATTCTTCATATCCTGTTATTTTACGTTCCGTACAAAATGGTAAAACAAAATTCCCACAAATACGTAAGCATATTCATCTTAAGAAATATAACATTTTTTAACTTTAGTGTATTTGTTAATTTTTAACTAGTAACCATTGGGAACAAAAAATACATGTTTGTTCCCAGTGATAGAAAATGTAGTTAAAAGTTTTCACAGGTAGTTAACGTATACTCACGAGTACGTAGCGAAATTATTTTTGTACCATTTTGTTTCAATGTCTTACGTGCACGTCGGCAGTTCTACTCCATGGTTATTGGCAGCGTGTCTGTGTTCAAAATAAGGTTGTTGTGACACAATACGTCTGCGATTAGCCAGTACAATACCAACACAAGGGAGAGTCAAAACATCCAATCACAGGCCATGAAGCAGAGTTGCAGATTGGCCCATAAGTAAGGCCAACATTTCGCGAAAATAATTTAAGTTTTTACGTGGTTTATATCTGTGCCACAATGGGCACACAAATTAGTTAAACATTTGTATGACATTTAAAGACAAAAAATTAAGAACTGTTATATGACGTTTATTGACGATCCCTTTTGTCGAGGAAACATAAATTTTAATTGAAGCGTTTCTTGAGTAGTACTATTAAAAGTTCTTCCATTTCTGCCGTTATATATATTTGTGTGTTTGAGTTTCTATACCACGTTTCCATTCGCCTCCTATCAAAGCGACCCTGGTTCGTTTCCCGACGGGTTCGTTACCCGGATTTTCGTACGTATGTGGGAATCATGCCGGTTTATGCCGCTGGTCGGCGGGTATACTCAGGGATCTCCCGTTTCACCTGTCCTTTCATTCCGGCGCTGCTCCATACTCACCTCTTGTCAACCCTCGCCAGCGCTAAAAACCTCGACGTTAATTAAGCGCTGACCAAAATCTCTCACTCAATCAAGCTGTCTATCTATACCACATTCACCCGACAGCGATTAAACTTTGGTGAGTTGTGCGTCACCCGTGACTAAAAATATTATATTAAAGTTATTGAGGGATAGGATGTGCGGGATTGGGTACCCAATAAATTACTGAAATAAATTATTTTATATTTTTCAAATAGGATTTAATGACCCTTAACTTGTATAAACTTTAGACAATATAGGGCGAGGGAGGCTGAACGGGGTTAAGTAGTATAGTGGCGTACCCAAAATATTAAGCGAAAATATTTTATATTTAAAAATATTTCTAAAATGGTAATTAAGTGCCCTTAACTTAATTTAGCGTTATTTCGAATTAAAAAAAAAAATGGAAAACCATGCAAACGAAGTCGCTGGCAGAAGCTAATAACCTGTAAAAGCACAGCAGTTAGTTGGAGAGTTTGGTAAATGGGTAGAGAAGTTAAAGCAGATGTGTAACGTGGGCTTGTCTGTGTGTGCAGTTCCCGAGGAGGTGGTGTGGGCGGTGAGTGGCAGAGACGCTGACCTGCCCTGCGACCTCACGCCTGACCCGGGTGACAGTGTCAACATGGTACTTTGGTTCAAGGACTCCTCCGGCATACCTCTCTACAGGTGAGGCTCGCAATACAACCTACCACGGTCTAGGTAAGTGCCACGTACATCTGCCGTTGGAGACATGGGAATTTCGGCCATTCATTTCACGTTTGATTTCAATGACACGCATAAGTTTAATTACTTTCGCAGTTGGGTCAGTGTTATTGAAACAGTTACGTTATTTTCACGGAAGATGTCACACCACTTTGTTTCAATGTCTTACGTGCATTCCTGCAGTTCTGCTTAGTGTGCAATGACTGGATGTTTTTTCTCTTAGAGTGAGAGAGTTTTGGTCAGCGCTTAACATCGAGGTCTTTAGCACTGGTGAGGGATGACATGATGTGAGTATGGAGCAAAGCCGGAATGAGAGGGCAGGGGATACGGGAGGTCCCCGAGAAAACCCGCCGACCAGCGGCATCGTCCGGCACGATTCCCACATGCGAAAATCCGGGGACCGACCCCGCCGGGAATCGAACCCGGATCGCCTATGTGGGAGGTGAGAGGTCTGACCCCTCGACTACCGCGGCCCCTTTTACTCTTAGAACTTGGGATTCTACAAACTAAACTGAACTAAACTTGGGATTCTAACCGCAGATCAATATAGACCGGGAAAATTCGAGGGTTCACTGACCTGAATATTCCAGTCTTAGAATTACAGGTCTGGACACTAGCCTATCTAACAATGCTATTCAGTTGACCCGTTTATAACTGAAAGCGTCTCTAGCAGTGAAGTGTTGTTTTGGCAATGCAATATAGCGTCGTACTAGCAGTGCTCCTAGCAGCTCCGACACGAGCTTGCTCCTTGTAGATCCACTTACACGATGTTAGAACAACACCAGAGTGCCAGTGGCGCCAATCAGTCATAAGAGGGTCAATTTTCAACTCCTAGTGTCAAGACCTTTTCCTCTATGGCCGTGTTTGGCACCTACCGGATAGCAGCGAAGTTAGCAACGGAAAATTTCCTATGTCAGACTAATTTCGTTGACCTTTCTGGACATGATGACATCCATTCTGGCGTCTTTATCGACGTTGCCGATTCGACTTCCTCAGTTTTCAACGTTTGTTTTTTATTTTTATATTGGTACCAAATTTTTTTCTTATTTTAATCGTAAATTGTGATTTAATCTTTTTCTTAGGAAATTTTTGTATCTCTCATAGTTTTTGTTCAATGAGTTGCAAATGTCACAATTTTCACTTTACGGTTTTAGGTATGCCACTAAAACCAATTGGCATACCAAACTGATAAAATTCACATTGAATAACAGTGCTGTAGGCTATGATCTGACACGTATAAAGTAAAAAAAAAAAAAAATATATCTTTGTATTTAATAAAATAAGCTGAATTTTAAAATGAAAATTTAAAAATGTAAATCAATTTTTAAAAATACAAAAAAAAAAAAAAACAATTTTGCTTTTATAAATGTCAAATAACAGCCTACAACATTGTTATACACTGTGAATTATTTTGGTTTGGTGAGTCAGTTGGTTTTAGTGACATGTTACATAAAACCGTAAAGTACAAATTTTGATGTTTACGACTCATTACGCAAAAACTATGAGAAATACACAAATTTCCTAAGAGGAATAACTAATCACAATCTCTATATATAAAAATGAAAGCTGACTGACTGACTGACATATCAAACTGCAGCCCAAACCACTGGACCTACAATCGTGAAAATGTTTGTGGGGGTTCCCCTCAGGTCGTAGGCGAGCACTAAGAAGGGATTTTTCGAAATTCGAACACTAAGTGGGTGAAACGGGGTGAATGTGTTTCCGAAGAAACGTCGATAGAGCTTGAACCCGACGGCCTATCATCGTGATTTTTACTTTAATAGGACACTCGTAAAAATGCATATTAGCCAATTGAAGGATTTTTCGAAATTCAACATTTAAGGGGGTGAAACTACCTTAAATGTGTTTCCAATCAAATATCGATATCTATCGAACCCTTCGGGATAGAGAGTTGATATTCACTTCAAAATATTGCTTACGTAAATACCCAAAAAGCAGTTTTAGGTTGTTTTGAAATTCGACCCCCAGGCAGTAAAAAGGGGCAAAATGTGTTGTTTACGAATCTTCTATATCTTTGAAACACAATTGGCTATCGTCATGATTTTTACTTTAATTGGTTATGTATACAAATGTCTACGACAGGACTCCAAGACGTTTCTAAATTCTTTAATTAAGGGGGTGAAAATACGTGAAATGTGTTTTCGATTATTCCTCCATATCTATAGAACCAATCGAGATATCGAAGTGCTCTTTTCTTTAAATTGATGCTTCTGTAAGTATCCCAAGTACCATTAAAATATATTTTCCGAATTCGGCACTAAACCGGTTAAAAAAGGGGTAAAATGTATTTTCGATTCCCTATCGATATATATCGATCCCAATGATTTTTATATAGCGACGTCATTTTTGTTAAAGATTGATGTTTCTCAAATACCTGAAAATAATTTCACGAATTTTCTAAAATCGCCACCTAATGAGGTGAAAAGGGGTGGAAAGTGTTGAAAAGTGTTTACAATTAATCGCCGATATATCTTGAACCCAGCGGGCTAATGTTGTGTTTTTCACGTAGGCGATACATCAATAAAGTATTCTAAAACGTGATTCAAGGGTTTTTCGAAATTTACTCTCTTAGGTGGTGAAAAGACCTTGAATGTGTTTTAGATAAATCCTCGATATCTATCGAATCCGTCGAGTTATACAATTAATTTTTGCTTCAGGATGATGATTACAGAAATTATCGCAAAACGGTTTTCAGATTTTTCGAAATTCGATTTCTCAATACTGTGCAGGGGTGACATGTGTTTATTTAGTGAATGATCGATTTTGATTCGACTGAACGGACTAGCGATGTGATTTACACTTCAGTTGGATACTTATACAAATGTCTAAGATGTAAATTTAAAATATTTCGAAATTCGACACCCAAAAGGGTGAAAAAGCACAAAATTGGTTTTCCATTAACCCACGATATCTATCTAACCAGTAGCGATATTGAGGTGTTGTTCGCGTCAGAGTGATGCTTACGTAAATATTTAAAAAAAAAAATGTATTTTTTTCTTTGTAAGAAACGTGATTATTAAGAATAAAACTAAGTTGGTCAATATTCAAGGCAGACGATCCGAAAAGCAGGAACGAGCAGCGAGAAACAACCTGTACAGGAGTTTCACTCTACAGTAACCTATCGAGACATATAGCCTCTATGAGCCCAGGACACAGATATTTTATTTTTTTTTGTAAATAAAATTTTATTTTCATGAATTTTTTCGACGTTACATGACGCAGTTGTTTGTTACTCAGGTCTAAATTCCGGCAGGTTCTGGGCTCGAATTCCGTTAAAAGCTACGTGCGAACGTTCAATTCTGACACACAATAACTACAAGGCAGATCGAATTAGTGCAATTTACATGTAGTCGTTTAAAAGTGGTAAAATTGCAGTTCGCTTTATATTAGGTTCCTCTACAACATCAGCTGACATATCGTCGGTATACTGCCATAAGTGATTAAGTCATTAATGTTATTTTGTTTAAATTGTAGATATTAACAAAAATGTGGTACGTTTCTATACTGTGACGCAACAGTACGAAATGACGAATATACTTAAAACTTGGGCAATTGTTCGTGAACAATATATACATACTCCTAGCATTTTTATCATTTTATCTCATTTTGACTGGGTCACTTTTGGCTGTAAAACGACGATATATCATCTAACAAATATTAAGTTTGCTGTACCAAATATTTTTCCGTGAAACCTTTACCCACTGAAACTTTGTAATAGCAATAATGTTCCAGTGAATATGTTGAAAATATGTAATTGAGGGCACCGTCACCAATGGATGTATACAGGGTAATAAAGCTGTTTTTCATTCGATTCACCTCTTACCTTAGGTGTCTGTAACTACCCCACAGCGTCAAATTGGCAGGGTTATAAATAAGGTCCAGGCGAAGTCGCCGTTAATGTTAGGGAGAAATTTAAGACTGCTTTTCGCGTGGACAGCTATAGCTACTTATCCTGCTGCAGAACTAGCCGCTTGGACATTCTAACATTTGATGACTGAAGTACCAATCTTGAGTACAAATAGGTTCTTCAATTAAAGTAAATATTACCAGCAGTTGCGAATAATACTCGCGAGCAAAGCCGCGGGGGACTGCTAGTTTATATCTACAATGCGAAAAAAAATATATATCTTGTACAAATATAAAAATAAAAACGACGTTGAAAACTGAGGTGAACCGTGCCCTTAAAGATGTTCAAGTGGCGAAAATATTCATAATTTTATACTTCTACAACATAGTGGTAGTTATATACACGTTATTTATTACATTTTCCACTTTTGAAAAAAGTTAACTCGCTTTGTCATCCCTTAGTGGTATGATAAAGGCAATAATTGCAAGCTACGGGAACATACAAATAGCAAACACCGTATTACTTACTCAAATTAAATAATTAAAACAGAAATTTGATATTTTGCGAGTTATTCTAAAATATTAAAAAAGAACATAATGAAACTCCTTTAGGCATACATTAAAAAACTGGTAATTATGGCAAACTTCTTCATTTATTGAAATTTTTAGTATATGTCAGGGGATTTTCATGTGTGTTTTTAACCTTTCAGCGTATGCCTATAAAACTACACGTTTTCGGCATCACTGATTACAGTAAGTCTGTGGTTATTCGTTATTTGTATATTCCAATAACTTATAATTTTTTGCTTATGCATGCCGCTATGGAAATTGAGAGCTTAAATATTTTCACATGTGGAAAATGTAGCCACCAGTAATGTCTACAAAACTAACAAATGTTGTTCAAACATAAAATCGTGCATTTTTGCCTATTAAAAGTTCTTAATGTCTATGCCTACCAAGCCTGCCGGAACAGAGTATGGAGAATCCACAGCTAAACGAACTGCTTAATTAATAATTGACACATTTTATAGACAGATATTTAAAACGAAAACTGTTCTACGTTCAATGTACATGAGGTACTGGGTTTGAATTCCAGCACCAGCTGAAAGTAAATTTGTGTTATTCTAAACTGGCCACAAATATATTTTTACTACTGTTGTCTCAAAAAAATTACTGGTATATGACCTTTGAAAAAAGAGGGAGAGGTATTTAGAGCAGTATTTTTTCAAACTTCTTGTCGAGGATAATATTATAATTTTACGTCACACACGGCATCCTTAAGAATAAGAAAAAACAGTAGTAACCATTATCGAAAACGTCCCAGTTAAATTTAGTGTGATTTCGTTACTCAAGTGTGCAGTATTCGAAATAAAAGTTTTTCAGTTGTGTCATGTAACCCTAGTTGATGCTATATACTGTATTATGGCTTTTGACATCAATAACTTAAAAAATATAAATGTCATTATAAACACCGTACTTATATCAACGAGTATTTAGAACGATACAGATTGCCTGGAAGCGAAAAGAAAAATCAAGCATGACATACAAAATTCTCGCTTTACTGTGAGCGACGTATAAACCAGTCTACACTTTTAACTATTGTAACTTACAAGATTTCAGCAGTAAGTTAGTAAAGAACGGTGTTTTCAGCCGAACAAAACAGAAACTTTCGCTTATTCGGTATCTGCTAATGTCTAAGTGTAGGGCGACTTTGTAACTGCACTGAAATTGTCTTAAGTTACATAAAATGATTGTTCAATAAATGGTTTTGCGTAAAATTATGAAATGATAAGTATTTTATAAGGATACTAATATATCAAACTGTATTTGTAACCATAAAATCAAGCTCAATTTGTAAATATATTTTGTTGCATCCAACATCGAATTACATTCCTTACGTAGCCAGAAATTGTGGGAAAAATTTACAAATAAAAATGTATGTTTTAGCATGTGCCAATTTGTTACATTACGTTTGAGAAATAAAATAGATCAGTAATGTTAGTCAGGCAGGTAAACAACGTGTTGTTTACTGCAAATCAACAAATCAGTCGTAGGAAGCGAGACCTATTAGAGTTAAGTGCTCATGCTTAACGAAATGTAAACTCATGTATTCTAGCGCGAGGCTATTTTCATTCATTTGCATAGTAGAATTGTTTCCAGCACGTCGTTACTGTGTAATCCTGTGAGAATTACGAGTGAATTAACGATGGGATGCATTAAAATTTTGTTGTGAAATTTCTTGCAGATAGAAACATACAAATACGCTGTTTAGTATCGAATCTTAGATGCCTGCATTTCTGTTTTAGTAAACTGGTACTTGAAAGATACCTATCAGTTAATCGGTACACGTTTTTTCTTGCATGGAAAAATTTGTGCAACGAAAATATCAGTTAATGTTTCACGTGGGTTATTTTGACAAGAAATAAATATTTCAGTTTAGAAGAAACTTTGAACTTTTAAGCAATGGAATATTCCTATCACAATTAATGAGCACTCTTGAATGCTACTATAACGATGAAATTATAAATTTTAACTAGACCCCTAATTAATAAATTAGTTGCGACATTTCTACTATAAAAACACTGATTATAATAATGAATAATTGAATATGTTTTCTGCCATTTATGTACAGTTAAGGAGGCAGTCTTCCCAGATCGCCGAGCGGTGTGCAACGCTGCAGTGCATAAAATGTTTTATTTTAGCCCGGGAGCAATATCACAAAACGTGACTGAGACATGCCAAATACAATTTATCATGTAAAACCCCACTCTTGCTATCGCAAAAGCTCTGAGATAGGCAGCCCCCTTAAGGGCGCGGCTACCGCAATTTTCACCACCATTTTTTATATTTTTTATTTGTACCGGATGTTTTTTTATTATTTTAGACACAAAATGTGACTAAGTTTGGCTCTTATGAAATTTTTTAATCTCTCATAGTTTTCGCGTAATGGCTTGTTAAAGTCATATTTTGCATGTTTCCGTTTTAACGACTGCACTAAAACCAACTGATATAACAAACTCAAAAAAATCACAGTGGGTAAAGGCATTACAGGCTACAATGTTACGCTCCAAAAAATAAAGAATAAAAATTATTTGTATTAAAAAAATATTGAATTTTAAAAATTTTTCTTTTTTGTTTCAGCATTTTTTTAAAATACAAATAATTTTTATTCTTTATTTTTATGAGCATGGCATTGTAGCCTGCAATGTATTTATCCACTGTGATTTTTTTTAGTTTGGTAGTTCAGTTGGTTTTAGTGTAGTCCTTAAAACAGAAACATGCAAAATATGACTTTAACAAGCCATTACGCGAAAACCATGAGAGATAAAAAAATTTTATCAGAGCCTAATTTAGTCATATTTTGTGTCTTAAACTTAAATAATAAAAAAATATCTGGTACAAATAAAAAATAAAAAATGGCGATGAAAATTGTGCTACACCGCGCCCTTAACTCTTGCACTCAACATAATCTATGTGAAAAGACCTGCGAATATTTCTCGTTATTATCTGACAGTAGACTCGACTGCCGCTGTTGGCAGACAGTGTGTGCGCCTGGAGGACGTCTTCAACCAACGATATAAGGTCAACTGTACAATATTCTCGAACTTGTAATACGTAAGCACAAAGATACGATGACGTGAAGACAACAACGTCACATTATACGTTCGGTTGAGTATAGACCACGGTCGTAGAAGAACAGGTCTGGACACTCGTCTATCTAACAATGTATTTTGCTTGACCCCCTTGTTGTTTGGCTGTAGTTCGTCAAGTTACCAAGAATGTCGTACTTTTTGGCGCTGTTTTCCGGGCGGTCGGACTCAAACTCCGTCCACTTTTTTCCATTGTTAAATTTATAAAGTAAATAAGGATTGCTGGAGCCTTTTCTTAAATTTCTGAGCGAAGAAAGTATTTCATAAATAGATAAAAAATACGTTTTGATCAATTGTTTACCTTAGCGGGAAGGAAGTGGGCGGAGTTTAGTCCGACCGCCGTAACATCAGCGCCAATAAAACACAATATTGTCGGTAACTTGGCGAACTACAGCCAAATAACAAGGGGGTCAAATATCCAGGCGAGTGTCCAGACCTGTTATTCTACGACCGTGGTATAGACCAGTGAATTCTAACCTGTCACCAAATAACAACATGAACTTCTTATGCGTATCTCTATCTGTGTGTACATACATGTTGTATCAGTACAGCGGTTCCTTCAGGAGAGATAGAGTGCACCCAGACGTTGGGAATTCACACAGCAATACATGGTCGGTAACGCTTTCCTGCGACACAGAATACAAGAAAAATAGAACATGAATAAGGGGAGAACTCATGTTTAAAATGCTTAATACAGCAAAAAATTAAGAGAAAAGAACATAAACAGACATCGATCGTCATCACCAGCCAAAGACTTCCCTTCAATTTTGCTGTATTCGAATGAGCATGTTTATTCTTCT
Organism: Medauroidea extradentata; assembly: GCA_003012365.1. Taxonomy (NCBI): domain Eukaryota; kingdom Metazoa; phylum Arthropoda; class Insecta; order Phasmatodea; family Phasmatidae; genus Medauroidea; species Medauroidea extradentata. The sequence continues at coordinate 80,419 of PNEQ01104760.1, forward strand.
TGTTTGAATCCTCTCTTTCCTGTGTTTTGTGTCGCAGGAAAGCGTTTCCAATCATGCATTACTATATGATTTACCATCGTCTGCGTGTACCCTATCTCTCCTGAAAGTCTGTAACCGCAGTAATGATACACTCTGTATATAACATAAACTAACGTAAATAGAAAAATAATTATTTAAGATATTGGTTCTTGATTCAGAAATTGTAAAACGGTTTGCTATCGTAGTAAAAGTAATATTTTGCCACATTTCTTCGCTGTGCACGTTTACAGTCAAATTGTGGGCATGACTGCAAAAACATTTCTTCTTATGTTTTATGCCTGATTCACAACGCACTGTGGTCTGCAGTCACCGGTTTGAGGGGAATTACTCAGTATTCATAACAGGCAGTCGACAGTTAGGAGGTCTGCAGTTCAGCAATCTGAGCTTGTTGAACTTTTTTTTACTGTCCGACTGCTAGAAATTTTTGACCAATCGAGTGCTGATTTAGTGGTATCGTGATGTAAAATAGTCTTCTCTTATCTCGTGCGATATCATGCAGCCCTCTATAAAGTTATGTAAACAAAATGTTTATTTTAGCAAACAGCAAAAATAAAGTCGCTGGTTATTGTAATGGGTTTGCAGAATTAATTACTTAAGTAGTAAGAAGGCTCACAAAAACTCAATGTAAACCGAATACATTTGCGAACAACTTCCTACAATTAGCTAGTTTTGCTCTGTTTCGTGAACAGGATTCCTGATCATCTGAGGATAGCCAAATTAGGACGAACGCATTAAAGCAAGTGTCCTAGTTCACTTTTTTTGGACGCAAGCTAACTCCAAACGTACTATTTTCATTTATTTAACCCCGGGTAGCTGAGTAACGTATTGTAAACACTTTAGGGTAATCTTACTGATCAAGTGTGGCAACATGAAACAAGCTTTTCAATCTTCTTTTCCGGCTATACGTAAAATTCTCAAGGCCACAAATAAAAAGTAATGAATAAATGAGAAAACCGCTTAGAAAACAGCAAAAAAAGAAAAAAAAACATATCCTTGACACATTTTTCGGGATAAAATCAAATAGCGGGCGTTTGGTTAAGTAAGTGAACAAGTACACCTAATGTACAGAAAAAAATTCTTATTTCGTGTGCTAAGCAAATTTCTGACTGCTAACCGTGTGATGTAAATATATTTAAAAATTACTGCCAACTGTGAATCGCGAATGAAACCTGATGAGCTAATAAATGCTACAGTCGAAGCTCATGGCTACCGATATTGTAAAATCTCAAGAATCTGTGCCGGCACCATATTTAGCAATACAGTGTAGTGCCCTGCACCTAGAGTGATTGAAGAAAGGTTAAGTAGTTGTTTAAAGACAAATCACTAGTATTCAGTAGCGGCCCACAAGAGTAATCTTTGGCCCCGTCAGATATTGACAAGCTATATTGAAGCCAAGCTACCAGCCAACAATTCACACGGTAAATCAATGTCCCCTCTCACGGCAGTGCTATTTCATGTTATGGTAACTCGGACGAAGCTGATACACTTAAAATTTTGAAGCCATATTGTTTGAACAAGTATGAAATATAACATTACGACGGGATACAATTTACGGTGAAAATTTGTGTAATAGATATTAGTTTTTTTAATTTAAGTAATAATAAACGTCACGGGTAAAAAGCCTGTATGACTGGCATCTTCACCAAAGCTACCTTAAGGGCGTTCAAGTGGCAACATTTACTACTTCTATATTTGTATGACATTGAGTCAATTTTGTACACATTACTAGATTTCCCACCAATGAAATTTTTTTAGCTATCATAGCCTTCTCGTAGAGCATGCTGATGTCAAAATTTTCAAGTTGCGGGAACGTACAAATAACGAAACTTTATCTATCGAACTTATTTACAATTACATTACATAATATCGGCCATGTGCTAAAAGGTTTAAAAACATGCAGAAAAGTTCCTTGGTAACTGCCACACATAAACAATTGTCATTATTTTAAGTTATTTTGAGTACGATGGACTTACATTGTGTGTTTTTAAATATTGGAGCACATGGACCTTAGTACTATATAATTTCAGTATAAATTACGTAATTCGAGTAAGTCATTTGTGTTTTGTTAGTCCTACGTTCCCGTACCGTGCAAACGTTGATTTTGCTGACAAGTCACTATCGGAATGCTATTAGAGCGAAAAAATTTTACAACTGGAAAAGTCACATATTACGTCTATAAAACGAACGTTATGCAGTAAAATTATAAAATAACGTTTTTTTTTTTTTTTTTTTTTTTTTCCATTTTAATTTTAACAGCCTGAAGAGTTGGCGAACACTAGCATTTTTACGATAAGGGCACGGAAACGGGGCAGGCGATAAGTCGTATATAACATTTCCGTCAAACACCTCATTGCCTCTAGGCGCGAAGGACTAAACTAGCGTACAGTCTTTGCATAGAAACTGTTTTTCAACGGAACTTTAAAAGCTATGACCTTGTAATTTTATGTGTGAAAATTATGTGGGACCAATGCAGGTTTCTATGATTTAGTTTTCTGATTACGGTTGATATTTTCTCAGCTACAGCAACGTGAAAAAGTCATTTTTTTTTTAAATATTTTTGAAGAGCTTGGAAATCATGTTTTTAATTAGCGGACAGCAATTTTTAAATCATTGGGGCACAGTTTGAAGTGAGTCTTCTTTTGGCAGATAAACTCTTTGGAAACATTTTGAATAGTTACACAAGAAAAAATGCTTTCCCTGCTAGGCTACATCACGTCTCACGCGCCAGGCCCACAAACTATTAAGAGGCGAAATGATAAAAAAGGAAAAAAAAAAAAAAAGAAAAAATACTTAACAAGCAGCCGTCGACCAACCACAGTGGGAAGGTAATATGAAACATGAGAGGGGCGCAGGTCGGGACGTAGCAGATGATATTTCTGAGCACGTCCGAGCAATAAAATGTCGTACCTGTGTTGCTGGCCGGCCAGCACAGTGGCGTGCCAAGCACAACGAGTTCAGGGCTCCAATTAGAGCGAGCCAGGTGTTGCCTCGAGCACGCCAGCCAACGGTCAGCACTGTTGCCAATTATACCGTACTTCGGTTGTTTACCAACTAAGCTTATTCATCCTACTTGTATATTTTTAATACTTTGAAGACTGTTAACATTTTTCTTGCTATGGAGACAGGCCGGTAAACCTACCCTACTTTGTGGTACTAAGGCTTCGTTCTTCAGTAACAGAAAAATGGGAAAAATTTTTAATTGTGCTATTTTATTTGATACACTGGTTACTTATTGCCGAAACTACACATACCTGCTCTCTGTTGGTGACCTAGAGAACTCGGTGTACAGATACTTCCCAATTTTGTTTATCACTGTACTAAACTGTATTATGATACATGGTTAGAGATGGTATGGTGGTTTATAGCGGGAAAATATGACCGTTTTTGTGGTTTCAACGTATGTTAAGCTTATCGATAACTCCCTGGCTTTTACATGTACGTGGAGCTGTTATTCTACTTGACTGTGTTAATATGAATCCCCCTGTTGTAATATGTTATACCACAGACTAAATAGTAACCCAGACACGAAATGACGTGGTGGCTCTTTTGATACGGGCGAACTTCGCCGCTTATTGGCTGCTCGAGGTTGTTGATACCAGCCCCGTGTGTGTTTGGATCCTGCATGTTACTACAGGTTTACTATTAGCCTGGCTGCCGGCTAGCTGGGCAGCTGCCTTACGCTGATTGGCAGTAGGCGTTTCCGCCATGTTGCTGGCCAGGGAAGCCATTTTGCTGGCGTGTGTGACCGAGTTCACCGTCCTGCAGGCTATTTCACTTCTGTATTCCTAAATATTCTGTTGTTATACCTAGGGACTGGAAAATTTCGCGAATTCAATGGCCTGTAGGCTAGAATCTATTATACTATACATACTCAAGCCCCGTCTATTCATTCATTGTCTGCTGTTCCACTGAGTAGCAACGAGTGGACTAATAGTCGGGGCTTGGATATGCATAGTATAATGGATTCTAGCCTACAGGTCATTGAATTGGCGATTTTTTCCAGTCTCTAATCATTAGAGACGATGGTATATCGCGAAAATTGTTTGTGCCAACAAACCCTTCAAAGCACTTCAGTTTCTTGTGACGTGTATGATTGGGTTACGTCTGACACAACGCAGCTGCCTGCAGACCAATAACAGGCATCAAATATTACAATAGCAGGATTCCTTATGGGCATAGACAAATAGGGCAACAGCTCTATGTACAAGCGAAAGCCAGTAATATTCTATTAAGCTGAACGTGCGTTGAAACCCAGCAAATAGTTAAGTTTTCCTTCGATAAACCATCATCTCTAATCATCATCTCTTCAGTTGACCCTACAACACTTCAAGGATGCCAGCCCCAATGGTCTCTGTATTACAACCTACCACCGTCCTAATGGTCTACGCCATATTGGGTATGCCCACCGTACTCTACAACGTTCATTATTGGTCGACTTTTTGCCAATAGTGTGCCTAGTTGACTGTATACTAGTAGCCAATGAGCACCAACTAATAAGTTATACAATAGTTTGGAAGCAATCGTTTTAATTTCAGCTGAATGTCTAACTCATATTATTATTTACAAAAATTATTGTTTAGCCTATATGAAGCATTAATTTTTGTCCGATACTTGTGGTAAATGACGTGGTAATGAAACGTTTTCCTTGCAACATATTCATGCTTCGAAGGCAGAAAAATTTGTATAAAATCGTTGATCGAACAAAATACGGGTAAATATTTGACAGTGTTAAGCGGCGCGTGCCAATCATGTTTCATGCGAACAGAAAATATGCGTAATGCTAGATACGCTAACTCTTGGTGATAAGTAATATGTACCAGTTTGTTTCAATGCATTGCGTACGCATCTACAGGTCTGCTTTGTGATAATTAACAGTAGCCAGGCGTGGATCAAGGAGGGGGAAGAGGGGCAGGGCATGCCTCCCCTCCTTGACTTTTTATGTTTAGTTTTTTTTTTTTTTGTAAAACATTACAAACTTTTAAAGTGACGTGTTCAATTTTTGTATTTAGGAAATACTTTAAATAGTACCGTTTCGCACCTTAAAAACAACCACAACCATGTGACATAATGAAGTATATGTAATAATAGTAATCATATTGACTGTAATTTTATTTTGTTTTGAATGTCAGATAAACAGTTTGAACCAATTTAAATTGATTTCCATGTTGGTCAATGAGTTCTAAAAATATTCTGAATGTATTAATGTAATTTTAACGGCCCCGACTTAAGCATAACCATATATGTTAGGATGGTTCTATGCAAACCACGAGTAGTACACTTGTACTAATTAATGATATTCGACTTTAAAATTACTGTATATGTATAACCTTTTGAATCTAAATTAGCCTTTAATTTATATTTAATAAATATTTTCACGGTAATTTTATTTACATGTTATGTTTTACGATACATTTTTGAATTTTTGAAGGAAGGGCTTTTTGGAGTCCTTGCGGAAGCCTATGTGAACCCAGGAAATTTCTGGTGGCTTTTAAAGAATGCGTACGTGCGTAATTTTGATGCCCATTTAAATCGTAAATATAACGGCCCATCCTAATTTTCATAGGATTTTTTATTGCCACCAATTTGTAGTTAATTTGCTAGGCCACCTGGTCGTGAAAGAAGAGGGCCGAGCTGTAGGGCAAAAGAAGAATAAGCAATTTTGAGTGAACTTCAAGAAATGAAGAGGATTTTACCTAGCCATTTTGGATTCAGCTAATTATAGCTTGTAAAGGCTTTTCGTTTGCGCCTGACGAAACTTTCTATTCTGATATCTAAATAACCTAGGCTGAAATTAATTATTTGCTTTCTACAGTAGCAGTATAGAGAATTTGGTCTATGTATGTTTTACACACACTATCTCACTCAAGCTTATATGCTCATGTCATGCTTACACCTTCAGTACTTTTGCACAACAACCTACTACACCACACCACACTCAGTACCCTTCTCAGTGAGTGTGCCTGTACTATAATTTTAGCGAGCCAAACGTGTGTAGAAACAGGGATATTAGGAGTAAATTGAACTCGAGCAGGAGCTATTAGAACGAGTCGACTGAGATGTTCAATTAAGAATTATAGCAATATTTAAAAAAAAGTCAAAATAATAGTACAACATCGTAATAAATCTCAAGCAACAGTGTTTGTATGGGTGTTTATATATTTTATATATACTATATAGGCCTATGTAAATATTTACTATGCAATATTTTGAACCTTAAATAAGCCACAGCATGATTGCAATAGTGTGTTAGCACTTAAAGGAATATATCACTACACATATAGAGACAAATAATTTAACATGTTGAATTGTATCCCTTGACAGATAGTTTTTTGTTGTTTTAACTGGAAATGTATGTATTGTCACATGAAAAATTTTCTGTACAAACGTTACATTTACATATATGAAAACATAGAGCCTGATAACTACATCCAACGTTCCTATATATTAACGGTGTTAGATAAATGTAGCTAAAACCTTCGTGAATTGATTTATCCAGTAATCTGCATGAAGAAAGAAAAAAACCGCTAGCAAAATATATGCTGAAGTTGCTACGAAATCGCTCGTCATGTAGGTATGACTTATAATATTCAAATATTTATTTTTATTTGATTATTTCAAGTCAGCATGATACATCAACTCAGGATTGAAATTAAAGGTAAAAATGGCTCATTTTCTTAGATGAATGGAACCGCTATAAAACCTGCGATGGAATGCAATATTTTAAACCGATTTTCATTTAACCCTACACAGATATTAAAAACGTAACCACCACCTTTCTTCGTCTCTACAAAAAAGCTATAACTCGATACGAACAGACTGTTACTGGATATTATGTTTCGTTGAAATTGAGGAGTTAATGAGCGTATTTACTTGCTTCAGTTGATAAGATTTCCAGGGAGCGCTGCGCATTTGATTTTTGCCTCGCAGCTGTTCAAGCGAACAGCGAGAGAGGGAGAGAGAGGGAAAAAGAGATAGAAAGGGAGTGACACAAAGAGGCACGAAGAATTACTTGAAATATTGGAACTCGAATAAAGTTTGCGCAGATAATTAAGTTCTGGAGTCTGAATAAAAACATTCACCAAAACAGTATCCCACGAAGAGCCCGTAGTTCATTACTAGGCAGTCATTTAACTGTAACCTCTTGTTCGGCTTCCGTTCGTTCTATAATTTACACTCTTATGACAGTCCTATCCGCACACATATGCAATTAACACAACGCGTGTTTCTAAAAGATTTCCTTTCGCGATGGTGTTAATATTTTAACAAAGCCGTAAACACGTTATGCGTCTTCAAAGAATCTCAAATTATTTCCAACCTTTGTTCATTATTTGCAACACGCTCTTTAATTACTTCGCTTTGTATGAACCCTCTGCTTTTCGTGTGCTGTGCTTTCAGGGAAAATTAGCTTAATTTCACCAGGAGGCTTCTAATAATCAGTGTCAACTGAATGGCGCGTAATCAATACCCAAATTGAAACAAGCGAAATATTATTTCGCGTAAAGCCACCTGCGGCATGATGATAAAATTTAACGTTGCTCAAATCAAGGCAAGGGACCTTGTCGGTGAATTTCCTGTCCGTTTTAGTCCGCAACCTTCTCTTCCACCACGAATTGAAAATTCGGCGGTCTTGGTTTTTTTTTTTTGCCCATCGTCCTATCCCTTTATGCACAGATGGCTCATATATCTAGATCCCATCTCTTTTATCTGACTCTCATTTTTCCCGCATTTCTCTTCGTCTGTAAAAATTCGCTTCCGTCTCGTATCCGGGACTTTCCTATCTACCACCACCTATATAGCAGAATGTCCCTAGCCCTATCCTACTTTTTTACTTCCCCGATTGCCCAACTTCCCCCCCTTTCCTAACCCCTTTTCGAAAAGCCCATCTCACCTTTCATAACCCCCTCCCCCTTCAGCCCCATGTATGCCAACAACGCAAGAATTGAATTAGGTGTGTTGGAGTTTGATCCCTTTCCCTCCAACCCCCTCTCCCTTCCGTTAAAAGTTCTGGGATGATGCAAATGTTCTCGGCAAGGAGAAAGTCAAATGAAGGATTAATTTGCTTGCCGCTGAGAGCGAAGATGTACTGGGTGAAATTGGCCAACGTGTTTTTACCGCCTTTGAGTTAGCCAACATAGTTACCAGTCAGAAATAAATGAAAAATAATAACAAAAATAAATGTGTCTCATTTTTTGCCGTTTCGTTTGAAGAGGAGACATGCAGGGACGCTGATGTATTGCCTAAATGAGTGTAGTGGGGGAATAATCTAAACGAATTATCTGGCGTTGCCATTTACAATTCCCTTTCATGCGCCGTGTTTGAAAACAAGCTTAGGCGGATGAATGCTTCATTATAATTTTGTCACAGATTAAAGTCTTCTCAGTTATGTGTCTTTTGTAATGCTCTTATGACGGAGTCAAGCGGGTTTAACAAAATTTCGTCTCTAACTACTTCAATTTACGAAATTATTTCTTGGTACTGATGTTTTTAATCAAGTCTGAAGTGAAAATGTTTTATATAACAGATGAAAAATTAATTTACGTTAGACCAATTTTGTTTTACCTAAAATCAATTAGTTTATTACACGACAGTTTATGTTACTATGCAAGAAATACTTTTCTTTAAACATGAATTATATAAACGCTAATTCTTAAAGTACATTACTTCATTATTCTTAAATAATTAGTTATTCTAGAATGTGTTCAGGATATACGAACAATGTATAAAACTGCGCATATTCATGACACTACTACGGATTTTCTAAGGAAAATATTGGCTTTTATTTAAATACTATTGTAATAATAGCAACAAACGCTTTGAAGGGGAAACCGAATATGAAACCAGTTTTTTTAAGTGTAAAAATTCATTTATATGTTGTATTAAAAAAATATTTTTGTGACTGTAATTCTGTTACGATATGATGGCAAGGCGTTTTGCTGAAGATTATAAATTAGTTGTTTCGAAAATAATGGTTTAGATCATTTCTTTGTGGTTATCTTTAGAATAAATTATATTTAAATAGAATGATATTTTATTGAACGACACAAATTACTCAAATCATAAAATATAATTATTTTATGTTGTTGGAAAATTGAATAGAAATGTTTTTTACAGAGCTGACACAAGAAAAATAGAACAATTGCTGACAGTATAAACTAAATTGTCAGACCTGAAAATGTTTTACGTGAGGATTCTCACAAATTTATCTCTCGATGTCATTATTGAAACCATTAGCGTGAAAAAAATATCTTGGTTTTGAAATGATGTTCACAAACTCGTCCAAAAAAATGAAATCACCAAGTCAAAAACGTTACACACATAATCTTTAAAACTTATAATATTGAAAAGTGATGTAACGAGAACCATCGCAGTATTCGGATATAGATCCACAATGAAACAATAATTATATTGAATATCATGTATTTCGACGTATTTTTAAGAGTGAAATTGAACTTATTTAGTGTGTGTGTTACTCTCCAAAACATAAATGTGCACTTAGGTAATCGTATCACCGTTGACCTAATTGACTCTAATTTCTCACGTTATTAAAGCAATAAAGTTCTGCACCATTGATTTCATTACTAATTAATAAAGTAGGTTTTTTATCTTTGTTAACATAAACTTCTCTAACAACATTACCAATTCCATATACATAACACACACACGCACACACACATTTTAAGTAAACATCAAACATGCAGCTGCACATTTTTGTGTTTGTGCCCTTAGCAGCGAATGTTCTTGACAAATGAATACGTCTGTATGTAAGACACGACGAAACAAACTCTTAAGAGTGTCGAGGTGTGGATGTGTTACAAGGGAAGCGGTGCTGAGAATTGACTGTACATAACCCTGGGTTGTCTATGAAACCACAAAGCTGGTATGGGTAGGAACTTTATCCAGTCGGTAGCGTGAAAGAGTCTCAATAAACTGTTCTGTTGGTAGGGACCTGACAAATTCGCGATTTCTCTTCGTCACAGACTTTGAATCAAACAAACGTAAATTTATGTCACGTTTGCAGTTTACTCTTTGACTTATTTGGACACCTCTTTGAGAGCGCTGGGCCAATAACAAAGAACCCAGGGCCAATCATGTGGTATCATTGCGCCAAAGAGCAGCCAATGAACGTCTGTTTCGGGTTCACGTGGACAGTTATTATTGGATGCTAGCATACAAGTCAGTTAACAATGGCATATTTCCGGTTTTTATCTGTCGGTAGAGGACGGAACAAATTGTGGGATCACTGACCTGTAGACTAGTCGTCATGAGTTTCTATGCACTCCAGCAGAAAACAAGTGCTCAATAGCAAGGGCCATGAACTTTTAGCGAAAACAATTTTGCCCCAGTTTGTTTCAGTGCCATACGTGCACATCTACAGTTCTGTTTCACTGTCAGTGACTGGATGTTTAAACTCTCTCGTGTGTTGTAGTTCTACCTGCAAATCACGTACACGTGGTGTCGCAGTTGGCACAGTCAAATGAGAGACGTCACTTCACATAGACAAGCTGCGAAAACCATGAAGTAGAGCTGCAGATGCGCACGTAAGGCACTAGGACAACATTCTTTTCTCGAAATGTCCATGGCCATATCAATAGCTGCCCGCTGACACAGTAATACCACGCTCTTGGGCTTGCATTTTCGAGTAGTTCCTTATTTATTATTGACTCAAAACCTTCCATGAGCTGTCAAATAATAAGACAAGAGCCCATTGCAGAAGTGACATGAATTTACCGTGGTTTGAAGGCGAACATTTTATATTTATATATATATTGGTCTTGTGGTACAGGTACGTAAATATCATGTGTTCTAAGTATTAACCTTCGTATGAAACACCTCCTTTTAAATGCAACTACACTTCGACCCTGGAGCTCACAATTGTCTTGGAAGTAGATTTAGCACAACTTAAAGATAATCAATTCCAGCAGCATCAATCATAGTGTTTTATTGATCTAATCACACGTCCATTGTTCAACAACTAGCCGAGCAGAAAAAAAAGTGAATTCCACGTAGTAGCACACCAGGAACGAGTGATGCCCGCAAATCGCACTCACAAGCGAGCTATCCACGCTCAGTGGTGAGTCGCCGAATAATATGCGGACCCACGCACGTATTTCCACTTCGCGCCGTGAATTCAATTCGTGGTGGGGCTGCCATTGGAAGCCAATTCTCCGCGCCGCGGTGCTCGATGAGAAGTTCGCGCGCAAAACAGCACCAAGCGTTAGTCGACTGGCAAAAAAAGCTTCAGAGAACGCCTTGAGAGGGCGTGGAACATAATTCAACGCTAACAGCATTAATCTACGACTGAAGGATTCTTGAAGCCAATTTGCAAAAATTAAACAGTGGCAATCATAGACAATAGTTTTAGCCAATGTTGTAAACAAAATTGTTTTCAGTGTTACGAACTTCTGAGACACTATCTCTGACGCCAGAACCTCGTGCATTTAACTGCGGCGCAAGAGATCACGCGTAACGAATGAGTAATTCTGAATAAATATTTACTCGTAGAGTTGGCAAACACCATTATCTAGGATTGTCATTGAGTATTTTATTCACATTGGCTTCGAAAAAAGGGTTCTGCGTCTCGTCGACAACGAGGTAATTACAGACTGTGACATCTTGGGTGAATGACGGGAACTGGGAAATGATTCGGCCATGGCTGTGTAACCGTCCTAGCTATCAACGAGACGGTAAGTCCAATAAAAATAGAAGAATATAAAGACCCCACTTCTCTCATTTACGGTTGTGAAACAATTTCGTGTAGTGCATACGGTGCATATTCTCAGTTTCATCACATTACGTTCGTAAGATGAACTGGGACTGAGGAGATGTTAACGAGATAAATATATAAATTTATACACGACTATAGCTTTAGAATTTGAGTTAAGTATCCTATGTAGAAATATCTACTGACCAAAGTCTTGTGACTGTTTGGTTTGACTTTGTTTATTACATGATTTCTTATAACGATGTTAGTGCAACCTTTAGTTTCGAAACAAGAGACACGTTGAACCATTATATGGGCTGCTATTTTGGATAGGGGTAAAACGTTTTCATTGATTCAGCCGTGCTTTAACATGTTCTCAGTTGATTAAGTTTACAATATTATGAGTTTAAATAGTAAATCAATATAAAAAATTATTTTACTATTTATCGCGTTCAAAGATATTTTAAAAGTTTACTAACGCAAAATTTCCTTTACGGATACTACCATATTGAGAAACCCAGTTCCTATCCTCGTGTGAACTGTTATGTAACCGTCTCTAATGACCTCACCGTTGCAAGATGTAATACCGAATTTAAAAATTGATGAGTAGTCATTTTTTTGCCTGTTGTGAAAAATCATGTAAAGATCGGAAATGAGATTCAGAAATGAACCTTCTAAAGTGCTCAACTAAAAGAGGTACAACTTTAAAAGTTTGGTTCTCATATATTAGAGTGGCATCAGCTTAAGAGTACTTGAGTTCCGAATCAGACAAGGAGTATGTACCTTTCAAAGGTTGACATTACTCTGAAATATGAAAATCCACGTATCTGTAAAAATAAGCCCGCAACGTTAATGTTAAACTATAGGAAGGGCCAAAAGTCCCGAATCATAGGTATTTGGTTTGTAATTGTGTTATTCGTGCTGAAGGTCAACCATGCTGACTACTGTGAAACGTGTCGAGATTATCCTGCTCTCTGGAAGAGAAGGCTGCTCCCAGAGAGACGTTTCCACAGCGATCAATGAGGCGTACCCTGAACGACAGCCAGTGTCGCAAAACACTGTGAGCCGTCTGCTTGAAAAATTCAAACGCCAGGAAAAGTGGCAGATGCACTCAGATCTGAACGGCCAAGTACAACAATGCTAGAGGAAACAGTTTCTGCGAGGTCTCTGATTCGTTTTTCTGTCCTACATATAAACGAATCACGGAACGTCATTGTCGTTGGAGTGCTGAAAGCACTATGAAATTACCCTTATTGGCATGGTTGCCATAAATAAGGCCGCGGCTTTCTTCTAAAGGCAGTTTTGACTGCGGCAAGCCCAGAAAAGCCGACGAACAAGCTTGTAACTGGAAGTTCTTCGAACAAGTGTTCAGCGAATCCTGAAAAAACACAAGTTCCAACCGTGCAAGTTGCATGTGATGCTCCAAATGTCTGAAGATGATCCTGACAGATTGTTGAAATGTGCAGTTGTTTTCAGTAACACTTGAATGTGGACGAATACTTCTTATCCGCAGTTACGTCCTCCGAAGAGGCGCCTTTTACGCAATGGTGAGGTAAATCGCACAAATTGGTGCTACTGGTCTGGCGATATCTCACATCGGTTTACCGACGTCAAAGATCAAAGAACTGTCAACACGGGTGATTATGTGGACATTTTGGGAAATTCACTGATACTCGTTTTGCACATAACTGGTTCAGAACCTCATTGGCGTATGCAGGACGGCATATCTTCACATTACGGCATTCAGGTACATCATTGGTTAGACTACAACTTTCCAATTTTTCACAGTGGATTGGCCGAAGAGAGACTGTGGAATGGGCTCCATGACATACGTACTAAAAACCAATGGATTTTTCTGTATGGGGATATCGGTAATCTAATGTTAACAATTTAAACATGAGGGACAGAAACCATTTGCGTGCGCAAATTGTTGCCGAGTGCCGTGCTATGAAGTCCATGTTGGTAAGAAACATTCTGCGGAAAATAAATGGTCGGATGCAGATATGTTTCAATGTTTCAGGCCATCATATTTAAAACGTTTTATGATTTGCCTAACATACATTTCATGTAAGTTGTTCTTCCTATGATGTGAAACTTTTAGGACATCATGTAGAGGTAGTACTGAATGTATTGTCATAGATATCAATGTTTCTTTTGGGCGATAAAAGCAAGATAAAGTGAAACCGCTTTAATACCGACTGAAAGGAGCCTACATTTTTAGTTCGTTAAAATCGAGTTTGTAATAATAGGTATTAGCTAAAACTATTAAAAAGCTGCCTCAAATACATTTCAGGCGATTTGTTACTAATGTTCTTATCGCCACCTTGACATATATTTACTAACTCACTTGATATTATACTATTACATTTATGAGAAATTTTGCTGTACATTACAACTGGAATTTTCTTTACATGTCATTCCAGTGGAGGGGGGATAGAACAGCTTTGTATTAATGAGACAGATATAAACGACATTACTCTGCTAGTTGTTTTCTTGAAGTATTGTTAAGGTTCGTAGCCCAATTTAACGGCGAAGTGGCGTCTTAGTAGACAGGCATGTTGTTGATGTTAAAGTTCGGATATTCGTGTAGATAAAAATGCTAACAAAATAATATAGCAGTTGAACGTAACACAGATATGATAAACGTTAGAGCCCTGTATGATACAGAAAAGTTCGGGGAAAGGGAAGTTACATAGATAAACCTATTATTTAGGCAGTATGCCGAACTGTTAAGCATTCAGCGTTGCAGATATAAGGCGTTTTGCTTTTAGTTCCCAGAGAGAGATAGGCGAATATAATTACGTGGTCCACATAAGTGAAAATGTTTCCGACATTCGTTTATTATCTCATGCTTAACTTATCTTCAAGGCAGGCACCAGTGAACGAATTCTGCGACAGTAATTGGAATGCATGGAATGTACGAGTATATATGTGAAGTATATGGAACAATCTGTGAACGTTACTTCAGCAATATTTTGCAAATAGGAAACGTACCAGAGTGTGGGATACTACACCCTAGCTGACTTCTGATTAGACCCCTAGAAATCTGCTGAAATGAGTCCCTATGATGGAGAAGTAGTGGAATGGGATTGGTTGGGGGAACGGGAGCGCATCGTGTGAAGCCACCGATCAGAGACAACGTCCACGTGTAACCCACGTGTTTCCCACATGAGAAAAACTGGGCCGGGTTCGAACCTTGCTCGCCTTCCCAACCCCGCACGCTATTGTATGCTGGAAAACCTTCCTTTATGTCTATTTTGGTTTTTGTTTAGTTGGAGAAAACCAACGTTCCTGAATTGCGGATAAACAAATGCATAGTGAATTTAATTCACGGCCGGAAACAACACCACTGTACACTGTAATAGTTTTATAACAGAATATTGCTTAAAGCTGTACGGGATTAACATTACCGTACATGTTTAAATTGCAGTTATGACTAGAAGGAATGGTATGCCCCAATCAAATTTCGCTCTGTAATATAGCGTGCCCAACCCCCTTTTAGAGCTGGTCACTAATAACAAATTAAATCTGTATCGTAAACCGTGGTTACTTTGACTCTGGGTGTTTGTGTCGTTTAGTGAAGAAACGTTAACTGTATGAGTCAAAGTATGTTTTTTAAGCACTCGACTCTATATTTATTCGCCGAAAGACTTCACTACTAATATTTTGAAGTTAAATTGGGCTAGTTGTGTAGGCTATAACGTTGTTGTAACTTCACACAGACCTACATTATTAAAATTCAATGTTTTCACCAAACTTTTTAGTTTCCAAATATCAACGAAAGTGTTAACAAAATGGCCGTAACTTTTTCATTAACAGGTGTTAAGAATTAAAATATTAAATATTTTGATAAAAAACAAGCCGGTTTAATCAAATCTCGTTTTTAGATACGAACTTATCCCTACACATAGAATCTACGTGTTAGTAATGGTAATAAAGTGGCAGATTTTTCAAATGTTGAATCATTACCAAAAATTATGAAATGCACCATTTCCATCAACCAAAGTAGTAATATAATGACAGCAAAACCAAGGCACGTTGGTCTAGCCTACAAGTTGGTCTTTCGAAATTGCGCAAATTTGAGATTCGTTAACATTCTGTGTTAAATCTTGATTCTTATTGTGTAGCCACGTAATCTTTGTTCCTGCATATTAGAAATGCCCTGGCTGCATACACGATGGGTTAATTATACGGGGATTTCAAAACAGCGGTGTTTCAGATCACTACCTATAGCATGGTTCAGAAAACAAGTGTATTTGGGAGGTCGTGAAGTGTTTTAATTTCCTGGAAAATTATCTGTAATTACAATTATTCCCTCGTAATGTAGGGTATCACGAACCGAGTGTGAACTGTTCTTTTATTGTTAGGTGGTTCAGAAAGCCATATTTAAATGTACCATTATCGCGTTCTAGTTATATTACATCGCTATAAACTTATAAATCATTAACATCAGACCAATATTGGCTACGCAGTGTGACATATATTACTTATTTATTGCGACTATATTGTCGTATTTTCAGAGTCATCAAATGATGCGTATGAGAAAAATTGCTACTTATACGTTTAGTGTTAAAACGCTGTAGAATTTAATATTTAGTCATTACAGTGAAAATATTGTTATGAGTCGTAAATCGAAAATTCAGCTCACTTGGTTTGACTTATCCTTAAATAAAGTAAGAAATGAAAATTTTTAAAGTTTTTTTTGCATTGATGAAAACTTATTGCAGTATTGCTGTGTGAAGCAGATTTGTTGGCAATGCGGAACGATAGTAGGAAGCGAAGAGTCATTAAGAAACAGCTTACTATGAAGCATAAATTGTAGCTGTGTTTAAGGCCTGGTGGTCGTTTATTGCAAATAAAGCCACTTACGTAGACATAAACCGTTCTCGACCGGAGACGAGCAGGCTTAGTTTACGACTGTGCTAGAAATCTCCGTCCGCGCGTGTAAATTAGGTAAGACGTAAACGCGTTCTCCGGAGAATGCCATCGACCGATGTAATCTCATTTATTGATGCGAATAGCCGCCTCTCGCCCGCTGCCGTTCACCGTGAGACGTTCGCTGCAAAGCTGGGCGTGGCTCTGTGGTCAACAACCCCAAACAGTTATCCGCGATATATTTGGCTGTGTTTTAGCTATTTACAATTCCGTACAGTTCACTACTTATTAGTTCAAGTATTCTATCTGTTTTGTAAATTTAACATAAAAGTAGTTTAAGTGACATGGTGAGGTGAGGGGTTTTTACGACCCTTTAACAAGCGAGAGTGAGTGAGAGATTTTGGTCAGCGCTTAACATCGAGGTCTTTAGCGCTGGTGGGGGGGGGGGGGTGACGAGAGGTGAGCATGGAGCAGTGCCGGAATGAAAGGGCGAGGGAAACGGGAGATCCCCGAGAAAACCCGCCGACCGGCGGCATCGTCCGGCAATATTCCACATGCGGAAATCCGGGGACCGACCCCACCGTGAATCCTTTAACGAGTTCTCAAGAGCCAATAAGGGTGACGTAAGGTGAAGTGGCAACACAACAGCCATGCCTGAACGAGGATTCTGAGGATCTCTCGCACCGTAGACCGGAGCGTAACCGACTACGTTACGAAGGCCGGCTAGTGACATGGTTGTGGTTCAGAATTTTGTAATAATTTTATATAGGTAATGTATAAAATAATCTTATAGCTTACGACGACATGCAAAGTCATTCCTTAAAAAATCGCCAGTACATAAAAATTCTATTTTTGGTTCCTAAACGCACCTTAAGAACGAAAATAACTACCAAACCAGACGAGCTTCTAAGAATGTTACTTTACTGCGTAATAAATATTTAATGTAAAAATAATCTGTCATATATATCGTTTGATGCATACAGTAAATTCTGCCAAATGAACGTTTTAGGGAAAGTCCGTAAATAACCTATTGCGGCCTTATATAAACGGCAACGTAATATTAATACTAAAAACGACGAATTGTGTTAATGTTAAGGAACTTCGTTATCACTGCTTGGAGAGGTTTGGGGATGTAAAAACCAACGGTATGACAAAATAATATTGTCACTGACTAGGGCCGGGTCAAGCCAACACCCTTTCAAACTGTCAAGTATGAATGGTTACGTTGAAGCTAAATTGACTGGTTGTCGTATTTGATAAAGCAGGTTAAGACATTTGGAGGACGAGATCTTGAAAGTAAGACGTTAGAAAGTAGGACGTAAGAAGGGGTTTTACCCCGCGTGTTGAATTTTGCACGTGTACAACATAACCATATCGTTACTGAATTTATATATTGTACATAATACATATTTAAGACTATACACGTGTATTCGATATTAGTCACCAAGTTTTGTGTTCGCCATTGCCTGACGAATATGAAAGGACGAGTTTATATTCATACTTTGAATATAATAAATTTGGCGTTATTAGTAATGAACAGACGGTACCTATTTATGAGTCAATAGCAGGTTAATGTATTTTACTAGAGCGCAATAATACCTTCAATATGGGTTTAAAACAACCAAACAATAAAAAAAAAACAGTAATTACAACTCACCCTTGTAATGCCCTAGCGCTGTTGTTTAGAAAACCAGTAAAATGAAGAAAAGCGACCATTGTCTCTATTTTGACACCATGCGACGACATTCTCATTAAACAGAAATTACGATGGCGCTGCTAGGGAATCGGACTATGGTCGCGTGTTTAAACACTGTGACAAATCGCTCATAAAAATGATAAAACGGCGGTGTGAAACATTAGAACACACGAGAGGGAGAGAGTGTAGAAAAAATCGTTATAAGAAAACGTGGGTCATTTTACCTACATTCGAAAATGTTTAAAGAATTTCACAGGAATCTAACTCATTGTGCCATTGCTAGAGATACTGGAAAATCGCGAAAATGTTTAAAATAGTCTCCAATAAACTGTAATATATTAACCGTGACAAGTGTGAACAGTTTTGGGACATATCACACACGCTGTGTGTCCAAGCTGTGCAGTTCTAACTGGGCCTGTTGTAGACAGAAAAAAATGATACAAATAAACGATAGCCAATGTTGATACAAAACATTAAGTGTTATATACATCACGTTGGAGCCTAGTAAACAGTCAACTATTCCCGCGATTTTCCAGTATCTCTAGCCATTGCCTAATACAGCACCACTGCTGTACCTTCATTTAGAGTTACGTTCGAATATGTGGCAG
Organism: Medauroidea extradentata; assembly: GCA_003012365.1. Lineage (NCBI taxonomy): Eukaryota > Metazoa > Arthropoda > Insecta > Phasmatodea > Phasmatidae > Medauroidea > Medauroidea extradentata. Next base: position 99,338 of record PNEQ01104760.1, read on the forward strand.
TGCATAAACACCACGAGTAGAGACAGGAAAAATTCGTGGGTTCACTGCGTTGTAGGCTAGCTTCCAATAATATATGCGTAATCGTGCAGACAGCAGCTGTTTATTAGCTGCTCGCTGACACGGTAAAATGGGCCTGTATTCAGATCAGAGGCAGTTTTATTATTGGCTCAGCTACTTCTAGGAAGTGTCGAGTATGTCAACGACCAATTGTGAACGTAATGCAGACCTATAGTTGCTGAAATTCTAGCTTGCGCGTACAACAAAACGCGAATTTTCCAGGTCGCTAACCATGAGTTGCTAGGTTAATGTTGGCTTTCTCATATTTCTCATGCTCCTCCGTCAATATGATGGATTCTGTCGGTGACACACTATTAAACGATGTGAGCAAATATTGGTCACTGTATAATTTTGGAGCAGTATATATTTAATTATTTAGTTCTCGTCACTGCATAAAATGTGCCGTTACCATGTTATGAAACACAATCGTTTCGCCAGTGAGAGAATTCCCAGAATAGCACGTAAAAAATGAAAATATGCTACTGTGCATTAACGTCAGTAATGAAAGAAGACCGGCAGATATACCCAAAAAACACGTTCGTCAATTTGGTGGCTCGAACAATTATTGAAGTGAGAGGAAACAAGGGTGTAGCGGAGGTAACGTGAAATGGCGGTTAAAGTGAGACATTTCCGAAACAACTAACTCGCAAGCCAACCGTGAGCACTTAAATAACACTTGAATAACGCCGTTAAGTCACATGTTAAAATATTATAACGTTAGGGCTTTGCATTACATATTCAGCTATACGGACTTTAAATGAGGAACCATTGTTATATACTAATAGTTCGAAATTGATTATTTTTACGTTTATTGTTTCATATAAAAGTAAATAAAGTAGGTAAATTTTATTGTAAAAACAGTGACAAAGAACTTTCATTAAATTTTTATATGCATAATAAATATTTCGCAAGTGGTAGTATTGTTGCTAGAACTGAACGTAGGCTCCCAATTTTTGGCTTTAAATATCTGTATTTAAAATTATTTTATTACAACACAGTTTGCTTAGACATGGATTGTCTGTTTTTGCATGCTTAGTTAGGATAGCCCTCAAAATAACATATCTCTTGAGATATTTTTTCGCTCACTCTACAGCAGCTTAGCTGTCAAGTAGTTCACTATGTGTCACTGATAAGATACACGCAGTTACGTACATGACAACTAATGTTTTCAAGAGTACACACGAAACGAAAGGTTTCGTTGAAATAAATAATGACATGGCGCAACTAAATAATATGTTAACTTGTGGAAAAATAAAAATTTTTGCTATTAAAAAATATTACTTTATTTATTTGGACGTACATGGATTTTTGTGCCGAGCTAAAGTATTTGATAACACTAGTTAGCACCGAGAAACTAATCCGAGACGCCTCACGCAAAGGATCGCTCACGAGCGTTCACGACATATTGCCAAATATTACGTCTTTATGATACGTTTTATGTAGAAATGGTTGTATCGGGATTGTTTGTACCAGAATATAGCATCATTAAATACACGTACAAATATAGATATTACATAAATGGCAAAACAACACCCAAAGTGTGATTACAGACTGCGGCGTGCACAAACATAAGGGTTTAATTCTAAATATAGTATTACATTTAAGTCAAACAAATATTTTATTTCCGAGCGTAAGTAATTTGCAAAAAGAAGTGAAAACTTATTATTTTGTTGGGTCATCAAAATCAGGTATTTTTCATTTGGTATTTTGTTCTGTTAAGGCGGCCGCCTAGCTGGCACTCGAACTACGCGCAGCGTGTTCGGAGTTACGTTATTTCTCAGAGACGAATAAACGTATGCCCACAATGACTATCTATGAAACGAACATTTACCACACACTACTCGTGGACATGATAATTCACGCGCATTGGGAGTATTTTTAAACGCCTTCAAACTAAGTTAAAACAGGATTTTCCATACCGTTGTTTCTCAAGATACGTGTACCGGATTCCTTCAAAATTGAGGTCTACAATTACATTGGACTTTTATACAGTGACAGGTTCAATAAAATAATAGGGCCACAGCATAAAGTCCCGTAGTAAAAACAATTAAGGCGGGAACACTGCGCGCACATTTGCGATGTTGGGCGTAAAGGCGATATCACAATATATGTGCCGGATGACATCGCTGGTATAGGTTGTTCGAGATAATGTAAGGACAAAAAATTTAACCTTTGAAAAATATCACCAGCAGTTACTGCATATAATTCAACATTAACTATGGTTGCCTTACTGCTTGTATGGTTGGCAGCGAAATTACGCAATATTGTCCCGTTTGTTCTCCCATTTAAATTCAACAATACAGAAACAAAATCAACCTAAACCGGCAAAATTATATTTTATATAATTATTATACTTTGTTTCATTAAACTGTATCGATTCATACTGACTGCACAATTTATTTTACATGCGCCAACATCAAGTGACGTGTCCAGAGAGGTTAGACATTTCCTGTCGTTAGCCGTTACGCGCGGAAAGATACGAAATGACTAAAAATAGAACTTTAGCAGGGTTCTTTGAGTGCTCACTTTATCCCGAACCGCCTATAGCACCTCAAGAACACGAACACGCCCTTCAATAGGCGGCCACCTTAAGTAAATATTTTGTTGGTTCCATATTCAAACAAATATTTGATAAAAATTTCTTTCGGTGTAGTTATAATCAGGGTAGGAAAAATATTTTTTTTAAAATCATAAATCCTGTTTTTTAAACGTTTATTTGTTTTAAACAGTTTTTAAAACTATATTTTATGTTTTAAACATTTTTTAAACATGAATTTTAAATAAAACCATCACAATGTATTTTGAACATATGGTTTATAAACAAATATATAGTGGATTATTACTTTTATTTAGCGGAAATTCTCAAATAATTAGTAACATTTATGTCGGGGATATTTTATATCCACATTGTTCGGCAACCTGGTTTTTGCTTGTGTGTAGGTGGTATTTGTCTATAATACAATTAGTGCCAGGGGAATATTTGATTGGTAATTTTTATGTAGAGAAAAATTTATTTGATCTAAGTGGAATTTTAATTTTGGTAGTGCAATGGCTAATGAGTTAAGCTCAAGCACGCTATGTCTCACATTTAATTTTTTTCCTCTTTTTTATTTGAATTTTATAACAATGTCTACTTATTAGTTGTCTTTAACGAAAAGTGAAAAGGAAAAAAAAATTTTTAAAGCAGTCTAAAAAATATTTTCACTTTTCAGTGAATACGTTGTAAATAATAAAACTTTATTCTGTATGGAAACAATATAATTTGTTGGGATTTAGTTTTGTACATAACAGCTTACAAAAATTGTATTTTGAAATTTTCGTCGCAAGCATCACTGTCTCCTTGTAAGTCATCCTAAAAAGTATGACTTGAAGGCACCTTAAATACATGGTATGAAAATATCATTATTTAAATGCGAACGTAACAAATTGTAACAGTTAAACTAGTTTAAAATAAATATGAAAACCATGTATAAAACATTATGTTTTAAACATGTTTTATTCGAAGTGTATTGTTTTAAAAAAATTTGAACTTGCTGTTTAAAACATTCCAATCCTGGCTATTATTATATGCGACTGACGTGCGAGCAGCTTCTTGTACAGCATTCCAAGCTCCCCTCCGACCCCGGCTAACACACGTACAGTTGCACATTAGCAACCTCCCGTGTGTCGCACTTGGCAACGTGCGAGCCAAGTTAATCGTTCAGTCAGCCTACACACCGAGCACGGCTGGGCTACAAAATCCGACGGAAAACGAACTGACAGTAGACAAAAAACATTCGCTTGGAAAAATCAATCATTATCCAGTAAAATATTATACCATGTGATACGTAGTTATACATTTAGAGTATGTAAAACTTGAAAGCAAGCGGAATAACTAAAACAGAAAAAAGAAAAGGTTGTGTGTTTTGTTTACCAATCTCCAAGGTTGTCTTTAAATACAGTATTACTGCGAACATACATACATACACACATGCGTACACACATACATACACACGCACACGCACACACACACACACACACATATATATATATATATATATATATATATATACACACACACGTCCGTGTTGGTGTGTGTATAGCTCACTGGTGTTAACGCTGCTATGGCCGGTGGGATAGGGGAACAGGGGTCGATTCCTGACCGGAAATTTAAATTTTTCTTTCAGGGGAGAGGACTGGTTGTTCTGTGGTCTTCCCACCATTATCCTGAGGAAGGAAATGGCCAACTACCGCAGATTCAACTCGCCTTGTCGCTGCTTTGGTGTTTATCCTAAGGCTAAAACCAATCTCCGGGTCGAAATCTCAATATATGTATGTGTGTATATATATATATATATATATATATATATATATATATATATATATATATATATATATATACATACATACACACACGTAGAATAGTTATGCTGGTTCTGTCCAGATGAGGTTCTGTTGGGGTGAGGTGCTGTGAGGTGCCACCCGCCACGTTGTGGCATCACGACCACGGCAACTACTGTGTACTTTACCTTGACCTACAACTCAAAGCCCCCAAAGGTCAAAAGTCCCTTTAAAAATTTAAAACAATTTCTAATAATTTCTAAAATTTTGTCAAATTATCCTCAATTTCGAGAAAAAAAAAATAAATTCCTAAAAACCGATATAAAGCGGGCAGATTACGCATTTTTGTACATCACTGATTGCGGACATGTTCTGAGAATCCGTACTATATAATCAAAGGATACAGTTAATAATAGTTTTTATTTTTTAAACAGCTATACGTTTATACTTTATTATAATACTAATAATGGTATTTGACCTCGCACACCTCCGTCTTAGCAATTCTCATCGGCTTTCCGACAAAATCAATAAATTAAAACAAACTTAAAAGTCAACTTTAATAAAATATATTTCTGTCACTGTAATACACTCAAGTTAATTCGTATTAGCCACCGACGGCACCCTCCTTCCACTAACAAAGCTATACTCGATTGACTTCCGATAAAATCAATCAATTATGAAAACATAAATAAAACCTGTTTCGATACCTGCGTGCAAGACTTCGCTACTACTTTCAAACATGGCAGACATTATACGAACATCACCACAGCCTCCAAGGAACTGACGAGTCATATACATAACCATACAACTTATGTAGACCATCCCGCATTCCAACACCGTACTATCACACCACCCTTCCCCCCACCAACAACCGACAACCCCCTCCATCACTCCCCCCAGCACCTTCCCCACCTCCCTCACTGGGATCTGACCTTGACCTTTTACCTCACTTCACAAACATCCTGCATTTATTTCCTCAACACAAAATTGTGCCGAATTGCAAACCTAGTTTCCGTACTATGTATGTTACCATAGGAATACGCAAGTGTATACTAATGTATAAGTGTACTATTATGTAGGGGTATGCTAGCATAGACAAAAGGTTATGGTAACATACTTATATGCGAGCACACGAATAAAAATGTTGGATTTTTACTAACTTTCCGATGAACTAGATACTTAATATATTTAACATAGCTCAGAACATGATCGCACTGAAATATAAAAGAACTCAATGGCCGACTGCGGCTTTGCCTGCGTGAAACTATGTAATGTAAACAATAACTATATAAAATATTTGATGACATATAACAGCTAGCGTACTCAATAACAGTGAACTATACATTGTTTTAGCTCAGTGTAAAGAGCGCGCGCAATATGCTCGTATGATGTCATTGTAATTCCCATCGCAAAGTCTTGCACGGGATACGAACCCGTAACCCCACCTACAGTCCAAAGAGGTTTTAGTAATGAGTAGGTTGGCAAAAAGAAACAACTGTTGAATTATGTCTCCGTTATCATTCTCTTTTTTCGGGAGACTGTAACATTTTTTTACTGCCTTTCACATCCTTAATTTTCGAATTTCATAAAATCCTTAATTTTTTGTAGATATTTACTTAAGTTTCATTCTTATCAAAAAATCATCTCGATATCTTAACGGGTATGAGCGGTACAGATGATTATTTGAAAACATATATTTATTTAACAGCTTTCAAGGAAGAATTTCGAATAATCCTGAAATCGCTTTTTTTATTTTTACGTAAGATTTATTTTAAAGCAAAAACCACTGGTTTAGGAGATAATTGGGATTAATTAAAAACACGTTTTATTTTTTTAAGAGATTACCAGGACGAATTTAAAAAAATGCTAAAAGTTATTTTTAGATATTTACTTAAGCATCATTTTAAAGAAAAAATCACCTCACTATCTGAAATAGTTTAGGAGAAATCACGGATTAGTGAAAAACGCATTTACGGCTGTTCGCCCACTTCATTTTCAAATTTCGCAAAATCAGAAAATTCGCAAATATGAATTTATTTGGACAATATTACGAAGATAAAAAAAATTATGATAGCTTTCCCGGTTAATGAGATATCAGAGAATCTTTGAAAACACATTTAATCCCTTTTCACCCCCTTAATGATCGAATTTCGAAAAATCCATTCTTAGTGAGTGTCTGCGGGCCAAGGGGAAGCTTCCCACAAGATTTCATGGTTCTAGGTCTAGCGGTTTGGGCTGTGCGTTGATGAGTGGGTGAGTGAGTGAGTGTGTCAGGACACTTCCTTTTATATATTAAGATAAAGTATGAAAGTAATGTTAATTATATAAAAAAATATTTCTAATTTTTAACACATCGACGTTAAATTACCAAAAATTTAAGACGTAAAAGGTTTTAAATACATTAGAACTGATTACAAAATTTTAACTGCAGGTTACTAAAAAGCAGAATATAATTATTTAAATGAAAGTAGCTAGTTGTTGCATGAATATAACATTTACGCCACTAACATTTAATTTCACTGCATATGATATGAACTGCTGTGTGAGTTTTCACGACAAGTACTTATTATACTCCTCACTGTTAGCTACTGAATGCTCCCCATGTTTCTTGCGTTTTAAATTTTAGAAGTATTTACATAGCCGAAATCATTTCAGTCCGTTTGGAAACGTGGTATGTAAAATAATTGTTTTATTTAATAATTATTTATTTGTATGTGCACGTGCCCTTGTGATGCACGCCCTGGCTACTCCCCCAGCGCCAGTCTTTGCCTCTAGTATCTGCCCACTTCGCAGTTCCCTCGAGCGCGCGGCCGACTTCTCGCCGCACTTTGTCGGCCCGTGCTGACGGTGTTGCGGCCGTTAACGTCCTCGGCGACCAATCGCTGTCACTTGCACCCGCCCCCTTGGCTGGTCGCGTATTTCAACTCCATACTGCCAAGAACCCCTCCTGTTTACGAAATGCCGGTCACCAACTTGCATCTCCCGGCGGTCGTACACTCCGGCATATATTTTGGTAGCATATTTTACGGCCCCGAGCTTCTGTTTATGCTGGTTTTTGCGTATATTACCTGAGCAGATATTGTAAAATGTCCTATAAATGTATTTAAAATGGGTTTTAATATACGGCTTTGTTCTAATTTTTTAAAATGCCAATGAGTTACCTAACGGAATTTTTGCATTATGACGCTAACTATCCAACGTTGTGTAATTTTGTACTGTAAATAAATAACAATACAAGTATATTTTTACACACGTTTATTTCACGGTTTTTAGAAAATTGGTTTCTTTTTAGGATTTACGAAGAAATCACTCTCAAAAACAATTGTTCGTGGCCTTAACTTGCAAGGGTAGCCTGGGTGGTATACTATGTCATCTTGAGTATTTTAAGAAGAAAGCAGAAAGAGATTTTTACTTATGTTACAAGCGCAGCTTCTTGATGGACTCACGGTCACTCCGCTCAAGAGATACTGTTATTGGTGGTTCGTGACCTTGTCTAGAATAATGTTTATTAAATAATATCCATTTGTTCAGCAATAAAATAATTTGTTCAGAATCGTAGGTTTCTCGAAGCCAATTTGCAAAAATAAAAAAATCAGCAATCACAGACAATAGTTTTTGCCAACTGTCTGAGTAAAGATTCTTGTCGAGTAACGTATATCTAAAGAACAATATCTGACGCCGAAATATCGTTCATTTAATTGCAGCGCAAGTGATCACGCTTAACAAATACGTCTTTCTGGGTAAATGTTTGCTCATCAAGTTGGCAAATATAACTATCAAGTATTGCTGTTGTGCAGTTTTTTTATATTGACTTTCAAAAAGTGTAGATTTCAATTTAAGAATTCAGCGCTTATTTATCTGCCACCCCTTCTACTACCCCTCCTGAGAACTGTGCATTCGATACACTTTGATTGTTACCCGGGGTGATTCGTTTATGTGAAATAAGTGGCATGAGACTAATATTTTACTGAAAGGGAAACAAGTAACTAGGGCTTCGAATGTGCTCAATTTACCGTGTACCACCTATAGCAGACGAAACTCGCCAATTAGAACCGATTGTGGGCCGGGGGAGGGGGGGGGCAGGTGTAAATAGTAGACATAAAGAAATCAACAACGAAGTGAAACTGCATGCATTTTGTTCAAATTATTGAAGAAAGAAGCTCGGTAAGAATGGCTTTCGCAATTAAAATAAATTAATGCGTAATATAATATATATATATAAGATATATAATTTACGTGTGTGTGTGTGTGCGGTCGTGACGATCGAAGTAATAGTTTTAAAATTCTATGTAATAGACACGCTTACTTTGAATTTCCGCCGTTTTGAAACACCAAAATGCTTACAGACGTAAGTTCATAATTTTGTAATAGGCAACCTCTGGCCACTTGATTAGGCAAACCTACCTTACCCTGGTATGTTGCGGAATAAAGCCTGTAATCACTTCTTGGAGTTCGAGAATATGTCCGTAGTGACTGCCGGAGTTTTAAACTGTATACTTCTCACCGAGTGGTAGCGAACTTCATTTCTATTCATGACAGTGATTGCCTGTATTTTTGGTGCGTTACAGAGAATTCAGTTTCTGTTTAGGCTGTTCATGTCAAAGTAATTAATGTTAGGTTCACTTTGAATCATTGGTTTAAGTACTTTCTATCGTCCTTCAATTGTTAATGTCGAAATCTCAGTGTGGTCATTTGTACAGTTATGTTTTTCAGCATCACAAGTTGACCACTAAACATGTAACAAAATGTACTGGTTGATATTTAGGATATATTTTTATGACATACGGCTAGAGGCACAAGTATTTCGCGTTTTCATTCCTTGTCAGGTAAATCTTCAAGAACGTCAGCTGCACTGCTACTCTGGCGATTCGACAATATATGTTTTGATGACTGCAATCCGGTTTTAAATAAGGGAATAATTTGTGGGAATGTTAACTACATGCTACCCCGCTTGTACGGCTAGAGCCAATTGAAATTCGACTGTAGTCAGTGCGTGTATAGTTCTTTCGCAAAAGTTCCATCTGCTTTCAAAAACGAGTCTTTCGAGTTGCGAACACACTTACTTGATAAACAAACCACAGAATTGCGTGCGTTCACTCACGAACATGTAAAACAGACACATATCTCTCCCACACTTTGTTTTTCACATGTACAAGGCCTTTACAAAATATTGTATAGTTATAATAATCCACTTCACATACACTAGGAGCACCAAAAGCTTACATACTAATACAAAATAGTGACACCAGAGTGTCACAATGAGAAGTCTATGCTGCTACCCGATTAATACGCGAAATACTTGTGCTTCTACCAGAGACTAGTTAGGAATACAGAAGTGAAATATCCGGTAGGACAGCAAACTCAGTCACACACGCTAGCAAAATTGGCTTCGCTGACCAGCAACATGGCGGAAACCCATACTCCCAATCAGCTCGTGAGCCATGCTGTAACATGATACGGACAGTCGTTTTTCATGTATAGTTACTAAAATTGTTTCTAATGCGTTTATCTACGAAAGTAAAACACACTTCAAATAAGTCCCTATGATTTAAAAAATGCAGTCCGATAATTAAAACCATGATTATCAAGCTCCTCAAAAGTGCTAAAAATTACTTTTTCACGTTGCTGTAGGCGAGAAAATATCAACCGTAGTCGTCAAATAAAATCATAGAAACCTGCGGTGGACTGTACCACATACTTTCCACAAATAAAATTATAGGGTCATCGTTTGAAGTCCCGTTGAAAAACAG
>PNEQ01104760.1:109564-159977 GCA_003012365.1 Medauroidea extradentata
TAGAGACATGAACTTTTCGCGAAAAGAATTTTGCCCCACTTTGTTCCAGTGCCTTATGTGCACGTCTGCAGTTCTGCTTCATAGATATTGGCAGCGTGCCTTTGAACTGTGACGTTTCTCATTTGACTGTACCAATCACAATAAGGTTACTGTAACACCACACGTCTGTGATTTGCGTGTAAAACCCCACGACACAAGAATGTCGAAACATCCACTCTCTGACCGTGAAGCAAGTCTGCAGACGTGCACACAAGTCACTGACACAAAGTGAGGCAAATTTCTTTTCGCGAAAAGTTTATGTCTCTAGTTATTACGTGTAAACACAGCACGCTAGTTTAGTACACCGCGTCTAGAGGCGATGAGGTGTTTGACAGACGGGTTATATTCGACTTATTGCCTTACCCGTTTCCGTGCCTCAAACGTAAAAAAAAAAAAAAAAAAAAAAAGCTACGGTCCATTAACTCTTAAGGCGGCTGTCCTGCTACGCGGCAGGCAGGCTAATAGGAATCCTGCCATAACATGCAGGAGCCTAACGTACAAGGGACTGGTATGGTATCAACAGCCTCGGGCAGCCTATAAGCGGCGAAGTTCGTCCGTATCAAATGTGCCGCTACGTAATTTCTAGAGACCTGGAAAATTCGCGTTTTATTTTGTGCGTAAGCTAGAGTTCCAGCACCTATAGGTCTGTATCACGTCCACAATTGGCCGTTGACTTAGGGCCGTATCTATAAAACGGCTTTCATATGACAACCAACTGTTATCCCCATATGGAAAGCATTGGTGAGCAGTTGCTGGTCATTCGAAAGAGGTCTATAGATTCGACGACCTTTACTCGACACTTCTTGGAAGTAGCTGAGCCAATAATAAGACTGTAGCTGAATATACCAGGCCCATTTCACAGTGTCAGCGAGCAGCCAATAAAGAGTTGCTGTCTGCACAATTTCACAAATATTCTTGGAGGCTAGCCTACAGGTCAGTGAACCCGCGAATTTTTCCTGTCTCTAGTAATTTCCTTCTGTGTTACTTTTTAGGTTGTGCCTCTACTGTCAGCGTGCCAGCTCTGAGTCCCTGGCGGGCATCGGCGCAACTAAGGGGGGGTGGGGCACTAGGGCACGGCCCCCTCCAAATAAATAACCAACCAAGGTCTTAAAAATTACAATTAATTTAATATTGAATAATCAGTAATACTGTTACCAATAGAATATTCAATGTTTAGCAGTGAAAACTGCTAAAATAGCACTATTTTGCACCTTGAAATCCGAAATTTTCCCGGGGAAGGACCCCCGGACTCCCCGCTTGAAGATGTGGTGGGTGATCCTTTATAATATTCGTAGGATAGCCATCCTTCTCCGTCTGAAATTCATAAATTCTGACTACGTTACTGATTACAGGTAGGGGTAGCTTGAGTATAACAGTATTCACGAAACTGTGCCCTTCCCAAATGTCCATTCTAGTAGCGCCTATGCTGGAGGATATGTGTTTTTAGCCCGTAAATATATAAATAACACAACGAGGCCCAATAGCATGCGACGCACATTCTAGCCGTTGTAAAGTCGTAAGTTAGGACGCGTTTGATACTGTGTTACTGTAGCGTACATGAAGTTTACGAAGAAAAATGCATACACGCTATGGGTTCAGAGCTGGCGCGCGGACAGTACACATGACCAAAGATCTGCAAATTTTTGCACTAATATTTAGCAACAGGCTGGAATTCATTGGCTTGTACTCACCCGACCACATTCCATGTTGTTATTGGGTCCGGACCTTCGTATCCTAGTGTGCCCGCATTACACGATAGCGGGTATTTTACAACTGACCTTATACACTGCTTGAAATAGTTCTCGAACTAGTGTCTCGCAAACAGTCGGCCAAACAGCAGTAGACAAACGTGCACACAGTATATTGAAATCCAGTCTGCTGTCACATAATAACATGAAATTTGCAGGTTTCTAACTACGACAGATCTGATGTTATTTACGCAGTTGCTAATCATTAGGGACCTTGGCTTTTCAAGAAAAGAATTTTACCCCACTTTGTTTCAGTGCACAACTGCAGTTCTGCTTCGTGGTCAGCGATTGGATATTTCAACTCTCTAGAGCCTTGGGATTCTACCAGTTAATCATAGCCGAGAGGTGTTCCAGATACTTTATTGTAATTGACTCAGACAAATGATATACGGCTCTTCATATAGACACGATGCCAATAATCATGACGCAGAATTGCAGATGTGCACGTAAGGCACTGAAACTAAGTGTGACAAAATTCTTTTCACGAAAAATCAGGGTCCTTACTAATCATCAATAGTAGCCCTAGCATGAACTACAATATCGTCGGTGAACAGCATGAAAACGCTTGATTCAGCATGCTTCACATTGAGGATAACATTTTAACCAGAATCAAGCCCTTTGTTCTGTGTACTTTACAACGCCAGGCTCACATTCAGGAGGCCTAGGGTTCGATTCCGAATTCAGTCATCTGGTTTACTTTTTCCGTCGTTGTCCAAAATCGTCGCAGGCCAATGTTAGTGTGGTTCCTTAAAGCAAGGCATAATAAACTGACTTCCGGTACTTGTTATTGAAGTCAATGATACACCTCTGATTACTTTGCTGTCTAAAAAAACTGAAGTTTTACTTATTTATCTACCTATACATTTTATTAACAAGAAAACAGTTTTTAAATACTTTTGTTACCGTTGGTAGTAATATTCAAACATGTGGTATAATGTTACCAAATAGGCTACGTTAACTTTTGAGTCAGGTAAAATATCTACGTTACGCTTACCAGTGCTGTTTGTTTATTTACAAATTCACAAGAAGAAACAAAATATATAATTAAGGCTTAAATATCACAAAGTTACAAATTAGCTACAATGAACAAAAACAAACAAGTATTGAATAATGCTCCATTTACCACGAAAAGCCTTTTTATTTTTCTGCATAAATATCTATGCTACTTTTGTCTACGCTGAGAAAAATTGAAAAGCGAGAAATTTTTTGAGCATGTAACAGAACACCGCAAGAAAATATTTGTGCAATAAGTATTTCACGTCGATTTTTTTTTTTTTACAAAAAAGGTAACTTAAGTTTGTTCAGAATAAATGGTATTTTGAATAGTAAACAAAATTTTTATTTAATATTTTTTTTAATAAAATAATACAAAGTATCCATACAATTAATTTTGGTTTCGCGGATAAGATTATGATAAATATGAAATAAATTACACCAGTTATAACATTGGTAAAATAGTGCAGAAATAATAATGTTGCCTTGCTTTGCCCATGTGTTGAGAGCTACTATTACAAAAATTTTATTGTTTATGAGACATTTTTGTGCACTTTAGTTATATGTGAACAGTTCTAGTTTCAGATTTTAAAATAACATGCCTTGAAGGTAGAAATGCATAGTGTTTATAATACAGATATTTTACTGGTTAGTCGCGTATTTTTAAAAATTTTGAGAATTGATTTTCAATTATGTTACATACTTTGGGCTTGTACACTTTAAATCTAAATTTACGAACATCAACTAACTTGAGGAGCTTTCAAACGCTCACGAGGCTAGGATAGGTAAGTAAAAATTGCAACTTTAATGTATACAAAACGTAACCTGAATGAAGTTTACCCGTGACCAAATATATGCTGAGATTCTAAGTGATGTAAGTCACAATTATTTAGTAGTGTCGTTTTTATACTAATTGTTCACCTGATAGAGTTTCTCTATCAACGTCTCGGGTAAGCGACAGTTAGCAGAAGAAAGTCGGAATTTGGTGATAAAAAAATGTGAACAGTATACATAACCTAAACCACAAATTAAAACTAAGGTTAATTCTGCTACAGTTTATAAACATCTATGTTGAATGTTAGGCAAGGGACGATTTAAGCCTGCTCTGTTGCGTTGGCATCGGTAACGTGTAAACTGACCAATCAGAGAGCTTCAGTGAATTTAAAGTTACATGAAGTTGATAATTTAAAGGTCTAAACTGGTTTCCTCTCGCTTTAAAATTAAATGAAGTGGCTTCTCTCTTTGCCAAAACCTGTTAAATGTAATTTTAGTACGGTTTCGTATTTTATTCAACCCGTTTGCAACAGCAGTGCAACTAGCGGCAGAGTTTTTCCTTTAGCACAACACTTTCATGAGAAAATACGGTTTCTTTAAAACCTGTAGCAGAACAAACCTTCGTGGAACCAAATGCACTGGTTTCAAAAATCGAAGAAACAACCACGAAACGACTGTTATATGTAATTATATAAATCAAGTAAAGTGTAGCCTAAACGTGTGTCACGGACGTTACGTTTAGCAAAACGTTTGACATGTATGAAATATGCAGTCTATGTTCTTGGTTCCCGCCATCTTTAAAAACGCTGAACAGTATTACAAGCGTGTATCAAGCTGCAGATGATCGTCAAACCTTGGTCACGTGACTGCGGAAACCCAGCTCGTGAGCTTAAAATCTGTTGGAGAAGCTTTATTAAGTACGTCAGTGAAAATATCCTAGTATTACCATTGTCTATTCACTTAGGGACGTATCTATAAACGGCTTTCGAATGACAACCAACTACTCACCAATGCTTTTTCTATGGGGAAAGCAGTTAGTTGTCATTCGAAAGCAGTTTATAGATACGGCCCTTAGTCTACTCATGTTTATAATTTCTGCAATAAAATCTGAATTACGAAGTAATTAGTTATTACCAGAGTTTTTCACGTATTTAATTTGTTAAAACTGTCCACTCAAAATAAAATTACAAAAAAAAAAAAAAAAACTGCACATCAGTGGAAACTCCCTCATTCTTATTAAGAGTGAGGCAGTTTCAAGTTTTGACTGCCACTCCCCCGTCCCTCCTCCAACAACGTTTTAATGGTAATTGTTCACTGTCGAAGGTGTTTTTTTTCTACAAAAAGTCCGGAGGTGATGTGACAACTCGATTAAAAAGGAGTTTCAACAACGTGTTTATTGACTCAGTGCTTTATTTCCTGCCGGTGCTCATTGTTGTTGTGGTAGCACTGCCTGTCTGTTCTCTTCGGAAAATAAGCGTTGTGCCTTACCAAACACATCCCGCATGTGATGGCCATCGGTTAACAATACGAAAATTGAAAAACTGGCCACCAGTCATGAGTGACGCTTGACACACAAGTGTTGAACTACTCAGACCAAATTACATTCGTTCAAGAGTCTCAATACGCAGAATTTTTTCTACCTTATAATATTCAACAATACGTTGTCACGTCCGTAAAGAAAGACGTATATTTTCATCACTGAAGTGCAGTAGAAAATCGACAAAACGTAAAAAGGAAAAAAAAAAAATCAGTTATTTCACGAAGTCATTGACGTGTGTTACCAAGTTATGAATAATAAAATGAATCATTATTAACAGTTCTGTTTAAAACGGTTTATGGGTGTTTCCCTATCAATTAAAAAAAATTGTAAGGAATTTTATATACAATACCAATTGCACAGTAAAAACTGCATTGAATAACAACGTAAGCCTATTGTAATAGCTTTAGCTTAAGTATTATTTACTTGCAAAAAGAAGTCAAACGGCGAAAGTTTTCCAGCGAAATGAAAACTTTTCCTTGCCGCTTTATGTTACTTGTGCCGTGCGTATGTTGTCAGTTATCATGTTACATCTCATGAACTCTTTCTAACTCTAGAAAATAGAAGGTAAGCGTTTAATTCATAGTTTAAATAATACACGTTAAACCATTTTGGCATTATTTTTAAACTTATTAACCAACGGGAGTGATTCCAGGTATGGGATGTAATTCATATTATGTTACACGTGCGTATGCCCATTTAAAGTCTACCAGTAATCTTCAGAGCGTGCTTTTTTGCAACAGATAATAGTGAACGTGTGTATATTCGCTGCCTTTTTTAGGTAATTCAGTCTTGATGCATAATCTTTATAAACGTGCGTACAACAACCCTTTAACTTTAACAAACCGTCGTAAAAATATAGGGTTTAGCTTCTGAATGCCGCGTAAAGGAGAGGTGTCGGCGTGAAGACTGCACGCTTGTTCAGTGAATTGAGCCTAGAGGTTAGTGTGAGGCGAGATACGATGGCTATTTCGACCTTTCTGCTCCCTCACTTCCAGGCCTCGAATGTGCGAAATGCGTCCAATCAGGCGGCCACTTTAAGTTGAGTTTACCAATTAAGCACAAAATATACATGTACTTCAAATAAATGTACGTAAGTAGATATGTGTACTCGTGACTTACAAAGTGATTTGAGAACTGACATTAATGAACGCAATGGCAGACTAAGTGTTATTGTTAACACTGTCGTGCATTACATAGTGCAGACCTAGTTCCTGTATGCATTGCAACAAGTTTTACTAATATTATAAAAAAATAACCAAATGTATATATATATATTTCTTTAAATTTATGCCTGTAGTTTCCGAAATTTCGTTTCTCAAAACACAGATACAAACATACGAAAAAGAAGTTTTAAGAAATTTACTGTGCGTATGATAAATTTATGCCTATAGTTTTCGAAATTTCGTTTCTCAAAACACAGATACAAACATACAAAAAAGTTTAAAGAAATTTACTGTGCGTATGGTAAATTTATGCCTATAGTTTCCGAAATTTCGTTTCTCAAAACACAGATACAAACATACAAAAAAGTTATAAGAAATTTACTGTGCGTATGGTAAATTTATGCCTATAGTTTCCGAAATTTCGTTTCTCAAAACACAGATACAAACATACAAAAAAAGTTTTAAGAAATTTACTGTGCGTATGGTTAATTTATGCCTATAGTTTCCGAAATTTCGTTTCTCAAAACAGAGGAACAAACATACAAAAAAAAAATTTTAAGAAATTTACTGTGCGTATAGGTAAATTTATGTGACTTGAGTAGCGTATCTCGTATGAGTTTTGACAGCGTATGCTCGAAGGCGCGAAAAACCTCTCCCGTATCGTTTGTTTCCTGGAACATTTCTTCACTAAATAACTCGACGCCATCGAAGCCGGAAATATTCATAACGTGTATTTTTTATGAAAAAAGTCATAATAGGGCATCATAAAAAAGAAAATAGCTTTGAACTCTACCCATATCTTCCGTCGCACAGAAGGGGAAGAAAAAACGACACTCGCCTGCCAAAATAAAACATCGCGCCAAAAGGGCGTAGATACGTAAATCATTTCGTTGGCGTTGTTTCAATAGAACCCGCACTCCAGGGAAAACGTCCATATTCAATTTTGCAATGTACTGCTAAGCAAAATTTATTCATATTTGGAACATTTTGTAGTATTGTTGTTATTTTTAAATTGCAAGACGTACCTTGGGGAAATTCAGTTACTCCATACACGAATATGGCACCTCATTCATAAACCCACAAGTACATATATAAGTGCGTAAACGTAAACCAAATAATTCTGTACTAATTAAAGATTATTTAAATTTCAATTCTTATGATACACGAAACTGGCTCTTCTTGCATGTTTAACACTCGACCAAGCTAAGGGGGAGCGCACTCCGCTACAAGGATGCTACGTGCACAGTTTTACACCACAATTCTAATTACATAAATTTCTGGTGGTGATGTTGTTGGGAGGTGGGAATAACGTGTCATTTCCAAACCCCAAAAAAGCCTACAGATGGGGCAGTGACGGTATGCAAGGACGAGGGAAACTGAGATACCGCGACGAACCCACCCAGCCAACGGAAACGTCCGCCATGCAAACATTTAACGACCAACCCCGCCGGGATTCGAACCCGGATCACCTGTGTGGTAAGTGAGCAGCCTAAGCACTTTTTTTGACATTATTTATTTATTATATAATTTAAAGAAATTTTTACATAAATTTTTAATAAATTAAATTTTTAATTTTTTTTTATTTTGATAAATTGTTTGGTGCAGTGGCGATGCGGAAGCTTCCGCATCATCACTGCACCAAACATTCCCCCCGTTAATGTGACTTAATTTGAGTGACCCCAGTACTTTTCGTGAGACAATTTATTTTTGAGACCCAATTGGTGAAACAAAATTGACACCCAGCAAGACCTGGGAATCGAACCCAGAACCCCCCGCACCAAAGACCGGCCGCGCAACCAACTTCTTTTTTTTTTTTTAATAAAACGTTTGGTACAATGGCACAAACATTCCCCCCCTTTAAGTTAGTTAATTAATGCATTCCCCAGTAACCTTTGTATTGTGTAGTTGTCGTTGTAATGGTAAGTTGTCTTCTGGCACACAGACAAAACGAACACAAACACCCAGTCCTGAACCCGAGGAGGTGGTTGTAAATGTCACCTCCCCGGCCGGGAATCGAACCCGGGACCCTAGCCTTAGCAGCCAGGAGCGCTAACCACTGAGCCAAGCGGTCGGACCACCAACTGAGCCACGGGGGGTCGTCTACACTCAGCCGCTGCTGCCACCATTCATCCATCGTTATAGGCGGTTCGGAATAAAGTGAGCACTCGAAAAAGACCTGCTAAAGATTTATTTCCAGCCAATTCGTATCTTTCCGCGCGTAATGGCTAACGACGGAAAAAGTCTAACCTGGGACACGTCACTTTATGTTTGCGCGTGTAAGAGAAATTGTTCAGTCGATACGTACCTATATAGTTTGATAAAAAAAAGAAGTTAATTAACTATACAAAATACAATTATATCGCTGTCGGTTGAATTTGTTTCAGTATTGTCGTATTTAAGTACGAATAAACATGGAACTATATTGTGTTATTTCGTTGCCAACCATACAAGCAGCAAGGCAACTATAGTTAATGTTGAATTATATGCAGTAATGGCTGGTGATAATTTTCAAAGGTTACATTTTTAGTGTTCACTTTATTCCGAACGGCCTATAGACAAGTTTATTTGAACACTACAAACGTTTGAATACGGTGAATTTATCTTGTGTGGGAAACAGTTTCTAGTACTCTTTAAAATATTAGGATTCTTCAAAAGTTTAAAGATGTTTTAAGCGCTTGTGGACCGCAAAATTTTTCAATAATACGATTCTTGACATCTGTCTTTCTCGGATATAGTAGCTGTCAAAATTCTAGCAGCTGTAAATTTTTTTTAAAATTATTATTCACAAAAACGCAATTCAACAACAAATACTGCCTAGAATTTTATCGGTTGGTAGGTATAGACATTTTTTGAAATTATTTAGTTTCTTTTGTAGCATGTTTTTGTTGAATTGTTTGTTGTTCTTAATAAGTTATGACTGAAGAGAACAAAAATTTTAATTAATCATAAACACTTAGTCGCTGGCCACATCTGCTGGACCACTGTTGTGTGACTTCTTTTGTCAAGGTTTATTTCGCGTTTATTGACAAAAACTCTCCTTTACATAGTAACATGAATGACGATATCCTATGTCCCCACGCTATATAGTATATTGTGCTTTCAGAATTACGACTATGGTACCTATTGTTACGGCACGAGACCAGAGCATATTCGTATAGTGTGATGTTGAAGGACGCTGAATATCTGGGGCAAGTTACTAAACACAGCGACGGTGGAATGTCTGCAGCCTCGAGGAAATTATAACACGCCCCAGCGTACTTCCGCCAGTAGACGCGATTAACGGGGATATATGTTTGTAATACATCGCGACTATTTAAGAGGCTCGTAAGTCGGGCAGGGGGCTGTCTGCCGCCATGTGACCTCCAAGACGCCAGGATGCTGCCCGAGGTGCTGACCTACCGTGCCCGGCCGTCGTAACCTCGACCACAACCAGCCTGCCCGGGACACAGACTAAATAGTAATACAGACGTGAAATGACGTGGCGGCTAGTTTAATATAGGCGAACTTGGCCGCTTATTGGCTGCCCGAGGCTGTAGACTCCGGCCCAGTGTCTGTTTGGCTCCTGCATGTTACTACAGGTTTCCTATTGGCCTGGCTGCCAACTAGCAGAGCAGCTGCCTCACGCTGATTGGCTGTAGGTGTTTCCGCCATGTTGCTGGCCAGGGAAGCCATTTTGCTGGCGTGTGTGACTGAGTTCGCCTTCCTGCCGACTATTTCACTTCTGTATTCCTAAATATTCTGTGCCCGGGATATTACAAGGTGAGAGATATCAAGTCATATCTGAACATTAACTGGACTATTTATATTGCTGTGGCCAGAGTACTAAGTACAGCTCCTCCGTGGGTAACTTTTAATGTAACTCATTTATACGAATTAATAATTATAAATTTTATACTTTTATAAAATAACGTCTCGTAATTAACATAATGTACTTTCCTTATAACCACAAAACCCTTACTACTGCGAAGACAATTATATAACGACTGTTGAAGTCCAGTAAAACCCAGTATTAACTACAAGGTTAAATCCGCAACACTATGACTTTATATAGAAGGATTTATTTCTGAAATGTGTTATATCCTCGCGTCATATTCTAAGTTTCAAGGAGTTAACTGGTGAAAATAAATAATTAATGTTAGAAATTCTTTTAAAGTAAATAAAGGAATTAAATGATAAATACTCGAGTAGCTACAGTTTTCTGTCAGAGTCTAATAATTGCTTGAATCTAATGAAGAAGTATTTAAAAAGTATTTTTCAAAATAATAAATGTATAAAAACGCACTTATTTAAGTTTTAGAACAGTTTCAGTCACTGCACGTTTAATAATTCACTAGATAATAACAGCTGTGTAATTAATCAGTTTTAAACGTACAGCAGAGAAATGTTTTCCATTCATTCCACATAAATAAATAATATTTGTAAATTTGTCAGAGAATGGGGATAATTGCCAACCGCAAACTACCAAAATTAAAAGACATACAATATTTATTTACAGAAAACTTAAATATTTAAAATCACGAGAGCAATGAAATAAAGCAATCATTTAAATATAACTTCGCATTGTTTTATTTCCAAACTATAGTCAAAGCAGTCAACAATAGTCCATTAGAACATACGTGTAGAGATACCTGCACATTTCGTGTTATTAGCTGACAGCAGTCTAAAATACAATCTGCTGTGTGCTCGTCTGATCACTGATGGTGGCACACTTAGAAGACATTTTTTTCTACATATGATATAAAGTTAACTGTAAAATACTCCTATTATCCTGTAATACGAGCTCACAATGGTACGAGGCCCCCTCGGCAGCGTAGTCGGTTAGGCGCCGGCCAACTGTGCAAGAGGTCCTGGGTTCGAATCCCTGTTCGGGCATGTATGTTGTGTTTTCCCGTCACCTCACTTCACTCTCATCGGCTCTTAAGACCTCGTTGTTTAAGGGTCGTAAAACATTCTCACCTCACCTAACAATGGTTCGATGGCCTGGACAAAAGAACGCATCACGAAGTGTATTCGGGATAGAATAGGGCTGGTGAAATCTAGCCTGTCGACCATACAAATATGCGAAATTTTCTAGTTTCTAGCAATAATAATCACTTAAACCAAAAACGAAATTCTACGCACAAAGTTTGCTGCACCACGTTTATTTATACTTTACATAATTGCAACTGGTCGTTAGTGGAATTTTAGAGACTTTTATCGTATATATGTTCATATATGTGTTCAGTGTCTCATTAAAAGTAGTTGGATTTGACAATAATACGTGGGCCTGAAGTGAATACAGTTTGGAAGTATGAATTTGTGGGTCACTTTTGTCAGTTCTATATATATATATATATATATATATATATATATATATATATATATATATATATATATATATATATATATAATTTTAGGTATAATTATTAACGAAATTGTGAAATGTGACCAGAAACTCGCAATTACATGAAGCACAATTGTCACATTAGACGAGGAATTGGTAGAGCTATTGACAGTAAAACATAATAATTATTAAATGTTTTATGTAACTTTTATCTTTATGTTTCACATACATGTGCACACGAGCTTTTTTTTTTTTTTTAAGTGTGTTACTTGTGGTTCGATTTTGTCTATATTCACGCCTTGTATCACCTTAAATAAAAGCTCATGTCTAAAAACTGTCCCCCTGGACTTTCATACTACTGAATGTAGCTTTGCCATAGACTACCACAATAATTAGCTTCCACA
The DNA here is from genome assembly GCA_003012365.1 of Medauroidea extradentata. Lineage (NCBI taxonomy): Eukaryota > Metazoa > Arthropoda > Insecta > Phasmatodea > Phasmatidae > Medauroidea > Medauroidea extradentata. The sequence continues at coordinate 121,549 of PNEQ01104760.1, forward strand.
ATGGCCTGGCGGTAGCTGGTCAGCTTCTGACTTCCATCCACGGAGATGAACAGTCTATTTCTTCCTTCAATTGTGAGATGGTAAGTACCTCATATGTCCTCAGGAATATCTTCCGGGATTTCAGCCGTTGTCGAGGAGGATTACGTCCTTGCAGTGTATAATCGTTGTCTGTTACACTCGAGATCTCTCCGGGTTGGCAATCACCTCCCTACGTACACAGGATGATGCTATTAAGGCAAGGCAATAAAGTTTCCCAAATGTAGTAGACTTTAAGCAATTGCATGTTTCATTGAGAGCTGCTTCGAGCTGTTTGGCATGAGATGACCTGTATCAGACTGGGGAAGCATACATATTTAGCAGTCAGTGCAATTGCTGAAGCGTGGACTGATTGCTGGTGAGAGGTCATTGTGACACCAAAAGTTTGCTAATAATATTGTTTTGTGTGAAGATTTTAACTTTATTGCTCATGTAATGGTGCCTGAACATTGCTTCAGTGTTCTCTGTATCCAACATCTTGTAGCGTACAGAAGACGATCTTCCGCAAGCCACCCCAACCTACGCAAGTGCCTTGGTCATTACTATTAATTGAGCACGCGTAATATGAAATACATGATAGTTCATTTCATATGTTACCGTCGCTTGTTTCACAGATTTATACATGTACCCTATATTTTTACGTTTCCGACTCAAGAATAATAAGTATTACTACTGGTGTAAGGGCGTTCCTAAGGGGGAAGAGATCATAATTTTAAATTTGTATTAAACAATGTTAGTTTTGTAGACGTTATTTGGGAGTAAATAATCCTCACAAAAAAAAATTGGCTTAGTCAGTTTTCCCATAGTGGCATTTCAAATTAAATATTTGCATGTTTTTAGTTCATACACCCCTCGAAAACCAATCAACATTATGAAACGAAATAATTCACAGCAAATGTACATATCACTGGCTGGAGCTTTACGTATGTATAAATCCTATACGAAATATTTTTGTATTTTCAAACAATTTATAAAAGTACAAAAAATATTTCAAATTTTAGAAATTAAAAAAAAAAATCATTGTTTGAATGGGATTTTGTATACTGAAATCCCTAGCCAGTGACATGTACTGTTACTGTGAATTATTTCGTTTTATTATGTTAATTGGTTTTCGGGGGGAATGTATGAACTTAAAACATGCAAACTTTGACATTGAAATGATATTATGGGAAAACTGTCTGAGCTAATTTTTTTTTTGTAAGAGGATAATGTACTCCCAAGTAACGTCTACAAAAGTAACACAGTTCCATACAAATATATATATATATATATATATATATAAGAAACTAAAAATACTAGAATAAATTAACTACAACCATTTCCAAAGCTAAGAAATTATACATGAGAAATATTTAATTACTAAGGGTATAGAAAACCACGAGAAATTAAATCCCTCCGTGAAAATCATTTGTACGAAAAGGACGACCTTCAGAACACAAATAAGAAACATTTAAATAACAACGTGTTAACATTTTGTCAGTCATATTTCTACTATAGCAATTATTTTATGTTTTTCACGACTGCATGCAGTAGTAAAAGTTTTAAGTGTTATGGTATTTATACTTACATAAATTTAAAACATACATATAAATGAGATAACTCATAGAGAAAGCGGATGTTGTGCCGTGAAAAAAAAAATCAAATCTACGGCAGAATATTTTTCTTACAGAAAAATTATATATAGGTTATTTTTACAAATAGTTTGAAAATGATATCTTTTTCCACGAGTCATCATAGGGGTTATTTTGTAGACGGTATTTTTTTCTCTAAATGATCTTTTTTTCAGAAAGAGAAATATGTTTTATTATGTATAAGTTAAACAATATATTTTAATTTGCTTTAATTACGTTACTATGCAATAACTACTAGAATAAAGGCTTAACCGAAGTAAAATGTCATTGAAAGTAATATACACGAAATAAACAGTATTCCACAAAATTATAAAGTATTTTTTTTCTTCTCAGCGCTATTAAATCACGTCTTTTCATTAATTGACTGCTTTGACCGTCACAAAGGAATAGGATTCAAGCCTCCTTCGTATAATTTTCTTTTAGATGGAAATATACGTGAAACCAAATACTTTTTTATTTACCCAAGAAAGTATTAGTTTTTGAAGTGTCTGAGCTAAACCACAAAAACAATTTGGTTTCAGCAAAAGAATATTTGATTCCTCTTTAAAAAAAATAATTTAGTTGACCAAAACAAATTTTGTTCAGTTGTACAAACACTTTTTCTTCTCAGAACTCGTACAGTACATTGGATGAATGAATTTTCACATTTAGGAAGAAGTCAAGACTGCAATTTGACAACTTGTTGAAGAAACCATGTAAGAGAGAATAAATGCACTGAGACGCATACCGTATGTCGTCGGTTCGTTTAATTGTCAAGACAGAATAGCTGGAGAGCAAAAAACAATATTCCGGGTCTTTGCTAACTAAATGTGAATATTCGAGGCTGCTTATCTCAGGCTCCGAACCTAAATCTCAAGGCAATGTCTCTCGAACGTAAAGGCGTAAAAAACCTGAGCTAAATAGGAATACGAATGAAATCATCCCAGAACTCAACTGGACTGATTACGAAAACGTATTAAACTGTTATATATGTTGTGCATTTAACTCTTTCATACCTCGTATATATTACTGTTGGCATGTTTCCTCCGACTGTTAGTTACTTCCGTGAGACTTCTCTAGTTTACGGTGAAAAACTGCAGCTTGGGTCTGTAGGTAGTATGTACCTTTATCACCAGTCACAAATCTCGTTTAGTATTGGTTGTTATTACCGTTGAATATATATTATATTCAATTTTATAACCAAACAAGTGCATAGCGTACATTACGGATACAATTTGATTTTCGTTGCTTTACCTACATTTATAAATTAGTGTGGATATTGAAAGGTTAATGACCCAATTAAAAGTCTGAATTTTGGTTTTTCTTAATTTGAGGACAATTCTATATCCAATGGTAAAGCTTGGGAAGTGTTCCATGGGAAGAGTGGCCTAACAGTGACCATACACATGACTGTCTCTGGAACGATTAGAATGGTACGGGCAGGAACACTCTTCTGCCAGTAGAACACAAGAGGCGAGAAACAAATTGTCCAATCACATATTTTCAATACCAGGACGATACTCTCACTGGTAGACACCTGACAAATTCACGTTTTATTGTGGAAACAAGTTACGACTCTTAATGTGGGGTCTTACCCAACGTGTAGAATATTTTATTTTTCGGTTTTCCTCAATTCTTGGATATATTCACCTTGCGCGACAGCACAAGCATCGCTTTGAATTATTAACGCATATCAGTCAAGTAAATTAAGAATGTAAATACATTTTTCGACTGATTTCGGCCTAAATATACGTCAAAAGATAAAATGCTATGCTTATACTGTATCGCATGATAAATAGAATTCACATTTTAATAGCAAATTTCACATTTTGAATTCTCAGAATTAAAAATTAAATAATTCAACATGTGAGAAGAGACCCCTCTTAAAAGTCATGATCCATGATTCATTATTTGTACTGCTTTCACTACAGTTATTCGTTTAATTGCCACTTGTTGTCTGCTTGCATACACTATCCTTGGATGCTAGCCTACAGGTCAGCCAACCCACTCATTTTTACGATGTCTATTTTGTTTGATTTCTTCATGTACGTTAAGAGAAATGCTCGCCTGGCGCATGTACGGAGTTTTAGCGTGTCATACGTATTATTTTTTACGTAATACTGCTTAACTTATTAATATTATGTTTATCTACGGGAGAACACTCGTTTAAAAAGGTGTTTCTGTGTTTTTAAAAATTCGTCGTGTTTCTTTGAGAAATGATTTTCGTGCCTCTCAAATTGGCTAAAAAGAGATTTTTTTTTTTAAACTGCTGTAACTCCAAAAATACTACCTTATTTTGTAAAGTACAAAGTGAGAAGTATGCGCTGGACCTCCCTTCATACTATCCAGAAATACATTTTTAGGTTCACCGATTTAAGTCAAATTGGAAAAAAAGGCTGTAACGATAACCTTGCACGCCAGTTTGGTGCGCTGTGGGAAGAGGTGATATGCTTCCCGTCGTGCGTGGTACTTTGGCCCTTATAGCTTTGCTGTTCGCAAGCGCCTAACGTAGAAATTTGAAATCGGCGAAGACTATCTTAATGTTGCGTCAGTCCAGAATGTATAGTCACTTCTAGTACCGCTTACCCTGGAAAGCAACAAAGCTTCGCCACTGTGTTTATCCCAAGTCAGTGAGGAGATAAACTGCACTTCACGAAGGGAACCAGCACAAAGGGCGGAGAATGAAGAAAAGCGACGGAAAGAGTAGGGAGGCGAAATCCCCGGCTTGCGACGATGGGAAACAAAACCCTGAAGTCTTCTCCTCGGCCAGCGGAGAAATTGTCGCCTCTTCTCTGCTCAGAAGTGCCCATAACGTTGCAATTGCTTCGCTCGGATTTCCCGCGTCATTCGAAACGGACGCGGACTTCACACGGCTCCCTATCGTCGTTCACTGTTCCTCCGGGTTCACCTAACTGCCAGGAATACGCGGGGCAGCGGTTCTATAATTTAAAATTTTACTGTACAGCTTTTCCAGAAACGGCCGTATGTTAAACATACCACTCGAATCCTAGGATAAATTGGTGACGAAAATGTTAGTCTCGAATTGTACGTTAACAACTTACGTGTACAATGTGACGATACAACACGAAGACACTGTATTTTGCGCTCCATAGATACGTTACTACCACTGTTTTGTACATCATACTATGGGCACAGGTTCAAATCCCGAGTAGCCTGAGCATGAGTCTAAGTTTACTCGATGTAACATACACGAAATAATACCGGGGAGTGGCCGTTTTAGGACACTCTTCGTACACTGAAGGACAAGTAAGGGGCTTTACGTATTGTCGACAGCGAAGTCATTAGAGACGGTAACGCAGAACTCGGTAGAATGACAGGAACTAGGAGAGGAATTGGCCATGTCATTAGTTAAGTAGCCATCCCAGCACTCAACTAGAGCGATTTCGGGAAACCACGGAAAACCGAAATCAGAATGGCCGGAGCTGGGGATCGAACCTGAGTCCCTCGTTACCGTTGCGACACCTCACTCAGTTACACTAAAAGAAAAGTATTATTGTTTACGTATACAATAGTTTTGTTAAAATAGACGCAATAGTCCAGTTGTTTTTGTTGGTACTCACTTGATTGTTCTTTCAACAACAATATACTACGCTGTAGGGGTAAAGAGCAGCTTACATTTAAAGAATATATGGTCACTTGTACAGAAATTATTTTTGTAGGAACACGCGAGATTGTATCAAGCACCAAACTGGAATGTTGACCCATTATTTACAGAAATGTGGCACCTTCAACAATACTTTTCTTTCAGGGTACTTAGGTAGATTTGACATTGTGGTACACAGTCCTAAACCTACAGTGACTGAATTTTTAATCAGTAGAGGATAACAATAGTAACAAGTACCAATTTTCTAGATAACTTGTACCGAATAGCGACTCGTCGTTTACTGCCGGGTAGGAATGGAGTTGTTGAGAACTGTACAGATATGTGTGCTAGTTATTGCTTCAGCAACTGTCATGCTTATCTGGAGGTGCCATTTATTTGTGACTGTTCACAAATGTTACAATAACCATTAAATCTTCCACGGGCATTGTTATACGGCGTATTCTTCAGGATTGAACAGTTCTGAGTATCTGTAATCTTACCTGGCAACACCACACAACTTATACACCAATTTCAGTTTCTGCAAATGTAACATTTGTCAACACCGATCTCGAAGATTACCTTGGTTTCTAAACAGATAAAAAATGTCGTACTTAGTAAAAATCGACCCTAGCCGAAATTAATTTTGAACGATCTTTTTTTTTTAAACTGGCGGAAAAAAATTTAATCGTATATTTTCTGGAATAACATGTCGTGTAATTTTGACAGAATTTTTCCCATTGTGCTATTGGTAGAGACATGGTCTTCCCTTGTGGTATTGATATAGACTCTATATCAATATCACAAGGGAAAAAAAGGGAAAAATAGGTCTCTATTAATAGCAAAATGGATAAACATGTATCTAACAATTATAGACGTGTTCTTCTATTGTGCTATTGGTAGAGACCTTTAAAATTCGCGTTATTGTTTGACGGCGGACTATATTCCACTGTCATCTACGTACCAGAGCACAATAACTGAGTCCACATTCACGAGTCTTTATGTGATGTTAGTTACATGTTGACCACTTTACCAATCTACGTCCCGTGGAACTTTTATATTATTATTCAATTATTAGCCCAGGACGTCTTCCACTGCAACACTCGTCACTGTAGACCAATGGAGACTCCTAATGAGCCTATAGCCACTTGAAGTCCAGTACTCTGTCAGAAAATAACACGAATTTTTCAGGGTCCCTGGATATTTGCTTTATCAACTCTAGCGGCCTGTGTGAAAATATATAATATATATTATCAGTACTTATGTTTGCTTAAAAATGTTATTGGCAGCAAACTTTTTGTTATTTTTCATTTGTATGAAAAAGTGTTCATCTTGCAGGCGATGCTTAAGACGATAATTCTAATAAATACAGTACCTTGTCTACTTTCACATTTCCTTCAAATTAATAAACATTTAAGGATGATTAGAATTTTCATGAAGTGCCTAATGGCATCATAAGTCCGTATGGATATTTTTGCTATGAATAAGCTCTTTGTATGGGTTGGTTCAGCAAGCTATGAAGATTTGTCTTGCTATAATTTAAATTTACCACATATATATGTACACACACAAGTGTTTATTACTTGGAAATATTTCAGAAGTAAAGTATACAAGCTCGGTTTGGTAAGTCATTTCTAGAGACAAGCAAAATGCTCATTATTTTTGGAAGCAAATAAGACATCATTGACTTGTACAGTCTTAAACAATATCTGTGATGTAATTAGCCACTAGCACTTATGCGATATCATTTATTTATTTAATGGATTTATGTGAGATTGGTGACTCTACTGTGGATATCCTCGTTGCTGGCCGAAAGTGTTTCCTACAGTTGCCTAAGCCATGCAAATGGAAGACGTCGAGTGAGCAAACAACAGCTTGCAGTCTAGTCTCTAGCTATAAAATAACGCGAAATTGCTGTAGACAGGAACATTTCGCGAGTTCACTTACCTGTATGCTAGCCTCCAAGAATATGTTGTTTAATCAAGTAGCATTATATGTTCATGGGCTGCTCTCTGACACAGTGATGCCACATGATACAACGTCAATTTATTTGCTTCTTTACTATCGCCTTAGCACCCTTCAGAAGGCCCAATTGGTAAGTTACATGAACTTACAGTTATTTGAAACCTTGCTTGTGCCCACAAAAGTACTCGCATTTCCAGTCAATGTAAACTAAATGATTTGTTCAAAGCTTTATAGGTCAAGTGCTTTTGAGGAGTAGTGTAGAATAGTAGAATAGGGATTTAAACTATTCAACCGACTATGGCTGTAGATGAGTTAAACATTCCATAGGTGAAGAGAGGAAAATTTTGATAGGTAAATGAAAATAAAGGTTAGACTTAACAGAACTGTGTATCATTCAGCATTGACTGTTTTAACTTATTACAGGCAGAATTAAATTTCGTTATTAGACTCAGACTTTCCCAGAGTATTTCTAATAAACTATTGTTCAATCGAAAACGAAACAAAAACATATAATATTAATTTGAAATAGCCTTATAGCTTCCGTAAAAACTAAAACGCAAAATATTTCGTTTCGTATATTTAGGTAGAGACTCGTGGATTTTGCACATTGTTTTGAGGAGAGCTTAGATTTAAATCTCCTGCATATGTGAGTTTCCTTTACGGATGGTCCAACTCATTCCTCAAGATTCTGAATCAGTAGTAAACATTCATGAATACAATCGCCAACGCCCGTGTTAAATTTTCACAACAGGCCACTCACACTTTCAGCATCCAATGAACAAGTAACTGAGGAAATTTTCGGGTCGTTACCCGTACGGTCTTTTCAGCCGCGCCTGTTTACCCAGAGTTCACTAAGTTTACATTCACTGTTTTTGGCGTAGTATTGTTCCCCAACCACACTTGTGGATGGTGTTTTTTACCCAGCCATGTTCAATCTTGTACTTACTTCGACGTATTTTTTGTTGCGTGGGATCCTGAAGGATTTTTACTATGTTTGTTCCTTGCACACAAGAGAAAATAAATATAACTGAATTGACGGTAGTTGGCGGTTTAATAGGGCAGGCAATATAAGAAATCTTTGAACATATTTGGCAAATGTCACAGGATTAAATGGATTTAACCTTTTATACTGGAGTAAAAACGTTGGCCGAAGGGGAAGAATGATAATTTATATTGATAAGATTTTTTAAAACCACCCTTCCTTCCCAATTGGTTCTAACGAGATAGTGCTAGGTACTATTTGTTGTTGATTAAACTAAGATATTATCTTTATTAAACAAATGTCAGTGACTGTACAGACGTGTCGGATTCAGCGGCGATAAAAAAATTATTAAATCAGTTATATTAAGAATTAGCTGAAATGTTAGATTTTTCAAAACTATCATGCACACACGCATTTTAAGTTGAATAATAAAACGTTAAAATAATCTAATGTCATTAAAATGTATGTGATACTTATACCAATATTGATGTAGCAACATATTCCCTTTGAACAGTAAATATTTTTATGCAATGTGTATTACATGTCTTGGGAATTTGCAACTGAATTACAAATTATGTTTCGTTTATTAGATGTTTTGTTTGGATTACATAACTAACTTCATTACTGCCTAGAATATATTCCCTTTACTCACGCATTTATCTACTTAAGATATTTATGATGCTTTTATCCTTATTTTGTTTTTATATTGTGTCTGAGCTCTTCAATGTGTTTTGTTTCATTATTCACGAGTCATAATACAAACGTAAGTGTGGCACAGTAATTCCCCTTTAAATTTTGCTGTCAGAAATTCAAAACTTTCTCGCAAAAACGTGAGACTTTTAATGGAAGTATATTTTAAATTTACGGATTCACCTTACGTAGCTTAAGTGTACGTTATCTATTAAAACGTCGCATCTTGAAAGCGGTGTTTACTGTAAATGTTTTCTTTAAAAATATTTAGATTGTTTTAAGCTGAGATACTTTCAGAAAAGAAGAGCTGTATAAAACACTTTACTCTCAGTGACGCTATGTGTATGTTTTAGTGCGTGCTTGGGTTCTTTTGCAATGTGTGCGTGCCTAGAATTACTTCAAAATTTATTAATATGCATTATTTAGCAATTAAAAATTTTGATCATTTTTATGGCTTGTTTAAAAAGTGGTCGTCGATAATTAGAATTTTATGTCACTCTGTCATATACTGAGAACACATTTATTCCCAAGCGATACAAAGTTTATATTTTAACATTTCATCAACTAAGTACTAAATTTTGAAGGTCATGTGGTTGAAAGCCAGTCATTTTTGAATGTAATAAAACATGAATAAATAACATTTAAGTAATATTTCGGATAACCATATGACCGTATTAAACAAAATTTTATTCTATGACTGTATAGCATTAAAGTTTTGAATTAAGAGGATATTATCATAGTGAACCACCATTTTAAAAACAACACATTGTGAGAAAATTTAATGTTGAATTTTATAAAACTACTACAGCTATTAAAATTAAAATTGGCGTCTAGAGAGCCGTTTAATATTTTAAGTCTAATATGTATTTTTCTTTACGGTAAGCTATTTTTAAAGATAACCCAAAACGAGTAGATATGTTATGTGATATTTTCTTAATTATTAATATAGATTTGACAAAAAATTTTTTCAGTCAGTCCTGGCTTTGAACTCAATCGGGGATAATTTGACTAGATGCACTATTTTTAGAAAATAGTAGAGCCTGTGTCAAGAAAGATTTCGTTTTGTATTTCGCAAATTAATTACTCGAACTATTTTATTTATTGATAATGTGCCATACATGTGTTTTGAGTGCGGAGTGATAGTGTATATTTAGCATAATGGAAGAAAGCACTACTACGAAATTCATACTAACTTTTTATCGTATGACATACATATCATAACACATGCAAGTCTACAAGAAGTTAAGGACATCTCTACTCGGTCTTGCGCATATGCTTTTGCACCATTTGTTAACAGAAGGAAGTGTATATTCCCACATAAGTTCGCTTGGGTCGTTCACTGTGCGCTAGACTGTTTGCCTTTCAGCCCACAATCTCATCTAGGTGATGAAATCTTTCCCAACTTATAGTCTGTCTCACGAAAGAATTCCATTTTTTTTAATTTTTGAAGGCTATCGTATGTACCAATTTCTGCAGGAAATAACTCTTAATTTTGATAAATTGCACAGTTTGAGACCCAGGTAAGTGTGTTTGTGCAAAAGTTACTTGTGGCAGAGGAAAACACTGCTTATTTCATGGAAACAACTAAAAAAATAAATGCAAATACAAATGTCAATAAGTGGAACTCTTATATGAGACAGACTATATGAAGTGTTTCGGTACATATCCTAAACCTGAAAGTATAATATAAATTGTTGACCATGTAGATCGAGGTTGATCAAATCCAGGTGGTTCCGTAGATGTGTAGGGAAGATCGTAACATTGGAAAGAATGAGAGAAATTCGTAAAAATTATTTGTACCAACACTGAGGAATGTAGGCTAAATACTAATGCTGTTAATTTAAGATTTTGCTTCGTTATATTAACAAACTCTACTTACAGGTAGTTAGTTGTATTCGACTTCACGGAGAAATTTACCAAGATTGTGATATCAGTGAAAACTAAGCCACGTTGCCTGAGATAAAAAATGACGACCAGGCTGCGCAGCGGCGACGTCGACTCGCAGTTCTGGCGGTGGTGTCGTTGATAAGGGGGAGATAAATCGAAAATGTTAGTTCTTTTAACAATGTTTACTACTTCGAGTCACGGTTTGTTTTGAAGGTAAACATAAGACAATTTTTGCTCTAGTGAAAAAATATATGTGTCATAGTTTTGGTATAGTGACATAAGTCCAAGTTTTTATCAAAATCGTTTAATGCTAGAAAGAAAAACCAACTGACTTGACGGAATTAAGTTATTCACTCTGAAGCACAGTGACACTGTGATATGTACGAAAACAACATTGACTTTATTGTATATTAAAAAATTCATAAAAGTTGCCATTTTTAATTTTTTATTCAGTTATTGCAAATTTGGTATTTGACATGAGTTTATAAGAAACTACGAAAGCTAAACAATTTTCATTGCGACGAAAATAGTCACAATGTATGTCTGCAAAACAAGTCATGCCCCGTCCAAACATAAAATTATAAAAACAATTTAATTGTTCGGTGAACTGCTCCCTTAAGAAGCGACCGACAAGAGGTTGGCGGCTAGAAATTGTGAGAGAGACTCGTGAGATGTTTGAGAACTTGAACGAATAGATGGTATAGGTGGTTCGGGATAAGTCAGTACTTTTTAAACTCTGGTCACTTATTCTCCTTTCAGATAATTAATATTTTCCTGTCACTTTATAACATAAACAAACTAACCTTTGCAACAATTAAAGCTTACAGATTGTACCGTACTAAAATGTAATGTCTGTGGTCTGGAGAGCTTAGAAGCCAATGGATATGAGTGCATTTTCATGAAACATGAGTTTAGTGTATATTTTGGTAGTTAAAATGCAAAGTTAATATTTTTGTGGCCGAAAGGTATGTGAGACCCTTTTGGTGGTGTTTTATAAAAACAACTGTAATAAAGTATGCTGTTAGTGTGAGAAGCGAAGATGTTATGAACGTCACTTACATCCCTTGGCTTCTAAGCCCTTCAAGGTAATCTTCAAAAGTGCTCAGCTTCTCTCGAACCACGTATAGGAAATAGAAGACTGTTTAGGTATTACTAAGGGGAGGGAGGGTGAGAAATGCCGTGCGCCTCTTCTGGGAGCATCCCCTCTCCCCTCTCACAACACACATCCCACCTTCCCCTCCAACCACCAAGCCCTGTGGCGGCGCACCGCTTCGATTGCGCGGTAAATCAGCCCGGGGCATTCGCGCTTCAACGGTTATCTGCGGTTGCCACGCGCTGCGCTAGTAACCACGTTCATAGGCGCCGACTATACGAGACGCGAGTGTTGTTAACTCCACCCCTTCCCTTTTCTCCAATCCTCCGCGAACCACCATTTATCCTGTATTCACTGGAAGGCAAATAATAAAAAATTGCCATCAGCACAGCCCACACCATATAAAATATTTTAAAGTAAAAAATACCAATACGTTTTGTTACTTCAAGTATTCTCAGCATCATTGTACTAACTACAGACACACGTAATGTTACAATTGCGCGACACAGAATGTTTAACTGTACGATATATCTCAGTCATACTTGTGTTGTTAATTTTCTTTCGAAATAACGGCTATGTAATTTTTCACAGCCCATCTACAATCTTTTTCCATTCAAAATACACAATAAACTAAGTTGTGGTTTATTCATGAACATATCTTCTAAAAACGTTTTTGGAACATGTATAAAGCTACATTATATGATAAATATCCTTCATACTGTATCTTTCTCCGACCAAGAATATAATCGAAGGACTAAGTTAAACTCTCAAGACGTATAGATCGTTTAGCAGTTTCTAGAAGCTAATGTTGAATAAAATAAAGTAAAGAAATAAACAATTTGTTGCCAAATATTTTATTTACTAATTCCTACTCATGAACAGAGAAACTGATTTTGAGAAATTGTATTTGTGAATCCAAAAATCGTATACTTTGCAAAATATTTACATTATGTACGAATTACTATAACATAAAATTATCTTGGGAGAAATTTGATTCGTGTTACATTTCGATATGTAATATAAGAAATTAAAGCACAAAAGTTCACTATACCAGATAAAACTAGGTAGCAGTTTTCCCACATAATTATTAAAGGCGTTGTCAACGTAGTGTTTTACGTGCAATAGAGGCAAAAAGCTAGAATCTATAAGGGCAACATTGGTACGCGTTTACAGTTCTGAATCACTCCAACGAGCATGATTTTTACTGGTGAGCGATATTTCATGAACTCTAAAAATATTTCTTTGCCACAACACAAATGTTGTTTGAATATAAGTCATAGAAATTATCTTCCCCACAAAGATTTTTTTAAGGTGTATAGTAATGTTAACAGGAATTGTTTAAACTATGAAAATCGATGTAGAGATTCAGTAGTGAAATAACTCGGTATTAAATTATGTAAATCGTCAAACTAATTCTACTGATATGGGAAATATCTTGCGGAAGTTTTTGATCCGTCATCTGTAACGTTTTGAATTTGCAAATTGATGTTTCGAACACGTTTAGTGGTTGAGTAAAAAACGCCGTTAGAATTACAACAATTTCCAACCGTCAAGCAGGCGAAGTCTTCAACTTTTTTTAAAATTTTTCGTATATAAAATTGCCGTTTTTAGTAATGTATAAATCACTGGATAGTAAAATATAAGAAAGTTTTTACTGGTGAGACACATTCCGTTAAATGAATACTTATGCAGTGAACGTTTTTTTTATTTAAACGCGAGACAATTTTTCAAAGAATGTGTAAAACTATTTCCAATTTTAAGTATGTGCAGTAATATTCTGTACTACTTGTCGAAATAGCTCTTAGAGTTTTTATGTAGAGGCATTCAACAAATAGTCTAAGGTGTAACAGACCGGTAGACAGCATTTTACATAATTACGTTTTTCAATGTTATATTTATAACTACAGCAAATTTTGTTATTTTTTTAGACATTAATACTGAGACAAAATTTTGATCTTTTAAAATATTATTATCTATCATAGTTTTTTCATAATGGCTTGCCAAAGTCACAATTTGCATGCCACGGTTTTCGAAGCCCGTTATTTGGCCTAAAATCCACTTGGGCTGAAAGTCCCTCGGTCTAAAATTTTAAAGTGGTGAACTGTCACTTAGCCTAAATCACTCGATCGAAACGTCATTTGGACTAAACGTGACTTGGCCTAAACTTGACATGGCCTAAACATCACTTGGCCTAAACGTCACTTGGCCAAAGCGTCACTTGGTCTACACGTCACTCGGTCTAAACGTCACTTGGTCTAAACGTTACTTGGTCTAAACGTCACTTGGTTTGAACGTCACTTGGCGTAAAAGTCACTTGGTGTAAAAGTCACTTGGCCTAAAAGTCATATGGCCTGACAGTCATTTGACCTAACAGTCATTTGACCTAAAATGACCTAAAATGGAGTGTACTTACGATTTTAAGTACGACGTTAAAACCAACTGACTTACAAATTTGTAATAAATCACACTCAAAATAACGATGTTGTAAACTAAGTCTCCTACATAAGACTACAAAATAAAATATTTCAACTTTTGTTTTAATTTTAAATTTCGCCATTGTGAATACAAAAACGTTTTATTTTTGGTTAGGAAATTATTCCTTGTAGCCTACGCCATTGTTATTAAGCGTGAATTATTACAGTTCTGCGTGTCGTTAGGTTTTAATGTCGTACTTAAAACCGTGACATGAAAATTTTGACTTTGACAAGCAGTTATGCAAAACTATAATACATAAAATAACTTCGAGAGAGCTAAATTTAGTCACAGTTTATACCCAAAAAAATTATTGTTCAAAATGAAAGTGAAAATGCGAGGAATAAAATTGGTGTTCTGCAGTGCCGTCAAGAAATTGTTTTCCTTATCCCAGTTACGAGAGGTCGTGGTCTTCTGCGGGCGTCAGTCAAAGCAAACTGCGGGACATATGTCGAGGTTCGTGGAGCTGTTATATCCCATGTCGGAGACGAGCACACAAGCCGCAGTGACTAAGTGGAATGAGTGGGAGGAAGAGGAAATTGCTGGATACGCTGCTCCTAAATGTGGCGGCGAGAAGACGGTGACGCCCGCCAGCTGGTCCTAGCTCCATCACCGCTCTTTCCAACGTACACAATCTCCCGTCCAGCCGAGATAGTCCAAATGAACTTCAGCGCGGATACTTCATTAAACAATCCAACGTTTCTCTGTCATTTCACACAGGACTAGATAATTCCCGCGACTTCGTTTGCGCAGTTTTTAAATTTAATGTCTCTTTGAGGCGTTCAATTGGTCACCCTAAGCACTCCGTGTTATGTTATGTCATTCGTAAATATATGCATTTTTTTAATTGTCTTTTCTAGAAACATAATTTTTACAAAAAAGATGAAAACTAATACAAGTTTTTCATGAAAACTTTTCCACTGCTTACAGTGATAAATAACTGTAATTTTTAAGATCAATGAAACTCAGAAACAAATTATTTTGGAATTTCAATTGGCAATATAATGTCAAGGTTAATTAATTACAGATATACAACAATTTCAAAAGTAAACATTAATTTTTTTTGTACTGCCTGCTGACCCCCTGCATAGCTTTTAACCCTTTTCATATATATATATATATATATATATATATATATATATATATATATATATATATATATATATATAGTGTTGCATGTTGGCCGGGCAGCAAGCACATTACATCATGCTGGGTGGTCAGCCCTGTGAGTCAACCAGTGATGTCATGGGTTTCGCAGCTATGTCGCATCTCCCGAGAGACGTCACTCGGTTTCCCCGATGACGCCAGTGTGAATACCTGACTATCAACAGTCACGAGTGAGGTGATGTCTATTTTTAGACCACAGGTCACCATGATTTCATCAGCCATTGACGTCATTGAAGGGGCCGTATAAAAGCATCGGAACTGTGCAACATGAGTCAGTATTGCAGAGTCTTGTGCGGAGTCTGGAAGAGAGTCGGGAAGAGTCTAGTATTGTGCGGTCTTGTGGAGTCGTGACGAGTCAGTGAGTCTGGAGTTCGAAGTCTGAAGAGGGGCAGCGCCCTTAGGGGTGGCGTTGCCACTGGGGCAGCGATGGACGTCGTTATAAGTGACGGGCCGAGAGGAGACACTGGCGGTGGCACAGATATGAGGTTCCAGCGCCTTGGGGGCGGAATCACAATGGCGCCGAGGCTGATGTAACATCGGCGGAGCTGACGAGGTGTAGCGACTCGAGGATGGCAACACGACGGCAGCGGTGGTCGGTGTCGAGGCTGAGTAACATTAGCGCCCTACAGAAGGGACACACAACACTCAGGTGTTGTGTCGGCGCGACTGAGCTGACGAAGTGTTGTGTCTCGAGGATGGCAACACGGCAGCGGTGGTTGGTGTCGAGGCTGTGTGATGCCAGAGGGCTGCAGGAAGGACGAACAACACTTGTGGTGTTGTGTTGGAGTGCTGCAGAGGTGGTGAGTTGTGGAGAACAGCACTGACGGTGTTGTGTCGAGAAGGGCAGTAACTGGCTACTTGATGAGACTGTCTACCTGGTGATTCAAGAGAAGAAGTTCTTCGAGAGTTCGCTATTGGTCCTGCTCGGAGGAGGTGCTAAGCTTGTGCAAAGAGGCTGGTGAGGACATCTTGGTGATGTCAGGAAGACGTCTTGGTGACGTCGGAGTCTACTGCGAGGCTACAGGCAAATACCTTCGGAGCAGTACTGGGTGAGACAAGAGGGCTTCTGCTGCGGGTCGACAGGTGAAAAAATAGTTGCGCGAGGGGAGTCGAACCGAAGACCTCAAGAGTGAAGACAGTGGTGCACTCTGGGTGCTGCACTGTACATGGTGAGCCATCCTCCCTTAGGACTGTTAAGGTTGTACATTGTCATTATTAGAGAGACTGTTGAGCGGATATATGACTGAATTTTATTGTGATTTGTACTGTTTAATTTATTAATGGTAAATATTCTTTTGCTTTAATTGTCTAAGTTAATTAACGTTCTGTGGAACAGTACTAATTGTGTTTTGAGAGTTATAGTTGATTACTGTTTTGTATATTTCATAGCTTTGTGAGCTATTAAATCCAGTACTTGATTTAACTCTTTTATTTATAATTATAAAACCTCTATCCCAAAAGAACTCATGAGTATTGCCCACGCGTAAAGTTTGTGTGTCCCCAAACTTGTAACAATATATATATATATATATACATATATATATATATATATATATATATATATATATAATCGTGCATTGCAGAAAGGAGTAAGTCCACAAGTCAAATAAATAGAGTTATGACTAGGAAACCATTATTTGGCCTATACTGCATCGTCCTATGGTGAAATTGAACATATAAGTATATATATCACAATTACAGTGCACTTTGAGAAATTAAATCGAGGTTTCTTAATTTTTTAAAATAACATAATTAATCAGTTTTCCTTTACTATATATGAAGTAGATTTTTGTGACTTATCCCCTTTCTGCAATGCACAACTCATCAAAATGTCGTCACAGTCGGGTGAATAGTGTAGGAATGTCCGTCTCTCAAAAACAGTAGCGCTAATTGAAACCAAGTCAAGGAAGTTACATGAGAAAACGTGGTACTTATAGATATTACTAGACAAATTGCTATTTTACCTTGTTTAAACTGTGCCTTGATGCAGAGATTTTGTATTTAATTAAGAAATACAGGCTGTTGTCAAATTGCGTGTCAATATTTTAAGGAAATAATTCTGACATCTAGAAGTACAAAAATTGTTGTATGGACATATGTCCGAAAACGTACTGTTTCTTCACTACAGTTCGCGTACATGACTTACGAGTCACAGCGGGTGGGCTGCAGTTTTCACCAGTTATTCCTAATGTGTTGGTGACACAGCGGGATGGTGTACAACGTACAGGACTGCTGTAGTGACATTCCTCAGCAACACACTGTTAAAAAATTTCCGTGAATTTACGGAAATAGGTACAGAAAAGCACTGCAGTTATACTGAAGTGGCTTCCGTAATTTTTTGTTTATGGAAGTTTGTCTATATTGTCAGTTTACAGACGTTTGACTGTAACGTCCCATAAATTCATGGAAATATTTTTATACAACTTTGAAGCATATTTTATCGTATTTCTGTAAAAATGCTGGTATTACTGATTACTATGACTCCTAGAGTTAATGTGCGTGCACACTTGTGCGAAACGAAGATAAGAAAAGACAAGCTAAGATAATAGATTAGCGCTGATTCCTGGTTGTACACACTTTGCCGCGAATAGAAGAGATGCGGGGTGACGAGAAATACAGACAAGGACTCGTATCGCGCATAGACAAAGGGCCGAACAGCCCAGTAAATGACTGAAGTGTTCCGAGGAGGCCACACACATATTCTATTCTCCTCGCTTCACCTATCCTGCAGTGTGCGGCCATTCATGTCACAACATGGAACTTATCAGAGTTGAAAAATATCGCACCTGTTCTCTGTGTTTCACGCCAGCGGGTATACACCTTTAAAGTTATTTATTTGTATCGAGTAAAATCTTTTTCTCATAATAATACTAATGAATTTATGTAAAATTAGAATGTCAAAAACAAAAGTTGTTTCTTATAACGTTTTTCTCTTACCAGTGCACGGAACTCGAGTACCGACTACCTTGTCACTGTGGCACAGTGGTCAGACAGAATGTCCGCTTGGAAATCCTAAGATCGGGGTTCGAATCCTGGCAAATTCTAGAAAATTTTCAGGTTATTTAATGGTATGTCCAGATCTTGAGAAAACATAGCAAATGCAAGTAATTGGATTTCTGAAAATGGAGTGCTAGTTATTTCAAGAAATTCAATTTTATGAGGAAAACAGATTGTCCGTAATTTTACAGAGAATTCAGTTACCAAGCAAAACTGGGTGTCCGTTGTTTTAGGAGGATTTCTGGATATTTTTTTTGCCTGTACTTTTCCGTAAGTTCACGGAAATTTTTTTTCTAACGGTGCATGATCCAGCCGCGCTGTGAACTGTACACCATGTATTGCTAACTGCAGTGCAGACCAATGTCCATACAAAAATTTTTGTTCATCTTGATGTGTGGATTGTTGCCCCGAAATATTGGCAATCAATTTGACGACATCTTTTATAAGGTACATATATTTACATTCAGCAAATATTTATGTTTGGATGTACGGCATTTTTCGCCCTTACTATTAACTCTTACATTAATGCTCAGTTGCACACTTTATTAAGAAAACGTTACAGTAAAGGAGCAGATTTTTCTACAGTACGCACAGAAAGTGTTTCGTGAAATCTTTAAAATATTTATGCAGAGATTTACATACAATTTAAGTGTGCCAATCGTAAAATTATATGAGCAATACGTGATATTTTGTTACTGATCCAACATTCGAGGTAGGTTTTTGTTTTAAAGTGTAAAGAAGCAACTTGTAGAACGTGGATATATTGAGGCACATTTCGTCGACAATACAGACGTGTAGGACGACTCAGCACGTAGGACAGAAAAACTCACATTAAATGTTACAGTACACAAAAAATGATTGCTTTACTGCCCCGAAACAAAAATAAAACCTGGTTACATTTCAATGAAATAAAATTCGTAGGAAGCGATGGTTTGAAGTTCTTGTGGGCCGTGCCTTTTGATTGGATAAATGTAATCGATTTACGTTAAGCGTATCTTCATTAACAACCTATCGCATAATTTCATTAAAATTTTTAATATTATGTCGATTGTAAAGTAAGCAGGGACACTGGTTGATTTTATAACAAAACCAAGAACTATAATTTTTTTGTAGTTAACTATCACGACAAACACCAAGTTAAATTGTAGGCTTTTTCTGCTGGTAACTAAACGAGGAGCTTAAAGAAAACTGATATTTTTTTACTCTTATTATTATTTATTTAATTTATGGCGTACGTATTTTCCAGATATTGAATAATATACATATCACGTCTGCTTGGTAAAAATATTTATTTATAAATTACAACGCTTAATACTTTTGTTTAAATCAAATTTACCTTAAGACTAGATTGCCTTAAGCACACTCTATTGTTGCCGGTATCAGACAGTTATGTAACACAAACAATATCACATAATGTTTTCATATTTTACGTACTTCACAATATTAACTTGCTACGTTTATTATTATAACTGTCCTTAATCTCCTTCTGTCCGTATCTACGACGATTAAAAGGGATTAATGAAGGACTGATGATGTGCCCAGCTAGCTAAAGAAAACTCACATTTCTCATTATAAAACAATTGCCGACGAACCCACGCACCTCGGGTTGCAGATTCCGTTGACGTTGAACTACTTCGACTTATGTTAGCGAAACAATTAAGTATTTTCTTCCAGTGTTGAAAAGATAATTGACGGAGTTAAGTTATTTGGGAAACGGCCGCGACTACCCGGAAGTCCACTCGACTAGTGACCTCTAAGTACGCTGTTCACCGCCCCGCAGTTTGACGACGAAGAAATTATCCCTTTTTCACCGGAGTTAAACACGTGTTTCTTGCTTGCTTACATATTCGCGTCTCTCCCAGCATCCCGCGTACTCATCTGTAAGCTTGCGTCCCTTCCCCACCTCCGAGTACAAGGAGGTGACGAAGTTCCTCTCTGCCAATCAGAGAGAGGCACCCTGCCTTCCGCGAATGCGTGAGTCCGCTATTAACGGCCTACGTTTACTACACAAGATAAAGTTGTACATTTTAACGTCACAAAAATACATAAATAATCTTCTTACTTTTTAATATTATTGACATCTCTTAATTAATACATTATTACAATAAGTATTTCGTTACCAGTGTGCCGGAGAAGGCGGGGGAAGAAAGAGCGGGAAGAGAGAGAGAGAGAGAGAGAGAAAGAGGGAAGAAGAAGGAGGGGGGACATGGGCTATTCTTTCGGCTGCAAAGCCCACATGTGGCGTTGCAGGCTGCAGCTGGCCTTCTAGGTCGCCAGATTGATGGGTACTCACAAAAACTATAATGAACACATGCAAACTTATGCTAGTTACATTACCATAATTGATCAAGTGGCGCTTTGCAGGTTACAATGATACCAAACAAGATATATTTATTGCATGATTTATGATAGCGATAGTTTTAGGTGTTTTTAATTACAGTGGATGGCGTATCACACACGCCTTGATGTATAACGAGTACGTCGTACCTGTATATACCTCTGACCAGTGCACTGTAATAAATATTAATGTTGAATCCACTTAATTGAAACTATTACCTTAACAGAAAAAATAAGAAAAATGTCTTAAATTGTAGCTTGTCACTACATTTTACATCATAAATGAAATATGCCCGTTACAAACTCATAGAATTGAAAAAGTGATGTTAATAGTAAATTCGTGGAAGCTTCGTGGATTTATATTTAAGGCCATGCTCTTGTTTCTACTTTTTTTTAACGATATTATTTTTTTACGTCTTGCCGAAAATAGACATCGAAAATCTGTTTGTCAGTTTTGTTTAAATTCTTCTCCAAGTTGGCAGATTTTTTTTTTTTTTTCAAGGCAGGAAATCCTACGGCTTTAGCTCATTATGTAACTAACGGAATTCTGGTTAGTGTAAATCGTATTATTTCTTGTATTGAAAAAAACTTAGCTATCACGGAAAAACAATTTTAAACAAAACCGCAAAATAGATGTTTTATATCTGCTCTCGTTTAAGATTAAAACATAATTATCGCATATACAGTGACAAGATAACTGGCATTTAACTTACACTTACAGCAAAACATACACACATAAACACTTATGTTCCATTTGTGAATATTCTTTTTCACGCTTACGAAGCTATCTGTTTTTTTTTTTTTTTTTTTTTTTACATTGTACGCTCAAGACAAGGATAGGCATTTTTCTGCCAGCCAAACAAGTTTACGCCGAAACGAGGTGTGTGTAGCCTATGATAAAAGTCTCTCATTCAGTCACCGCTTTTTTTTTTAGCAGAGCCAGTACGTCATATAGTATCCCAGCGAGCACCTACGCTCGGAAGGCGGGGAAATTTCCTCGGCATTCATTTGTCTTCTGCTGCTGACAAATAACTCCCTCGCTTCCTCCCCTCTTTTCCCCTTCGCCTCCCACGATTCCATTCCGGGTCAGTAGTTACTACACGCGGGCCGCGGTCTGCATACGACCCATTTCTGTCCCCTCGATGTCCCCCTGCCCTCTTCAGTAGCCGGGAAGTTGTCCTCGTCAAACACTCCCCTCCTCACATTCCATCTGCAGATCACATCAGCTTCCTCCCATGGGGACGTCGATGCGCGACGTTCGGTCTGGGGTTGGTAGGCCTGACCTCCGCAGTTCGCCACAGTCACTTCAGTAAGAATATCATCCCCTGTTGTCTAATGCATCAATGCCGTGTTACAAGTAGCAACTTTATTAAAATAAATAGTTGTTTGCAGGTTTGTATGCAGGATTTAATTTTGGCAGGGGATGAACCATTGTGCTTAACATCAACTAAATGAATGTTACAGGAAAACTTCAAGTAATACAAAATATGTAGCATAGAAAAATAATTTATGTCACAATAAACCATTAAAATAACTAAAACATACTGATATTAAAATATCCAAAAAACGTTAATTAATGTTAAAAATATATGTACACTGTTGAACAACAAACAAATGTTTTCGGATGAACTTCAGTTATATAACGATAAGAACTAGAACTGACGTCTAGTATTGCTTATCACTAATCGATAATTGAGAATTACGTAGGTTATTGAAATACTGAGTGCCGAACGAGTACATAAGCTCCACACATAAGAAAACGTTTATTACTGGGAAATGTGTGCTATGTCTGTAGATAGCCAGAAGTTATCGGTCAAATACTTAAATTTGTAGATTGAAAATGGTGACGGGTAAAACAATGTGAAAATTTTTCTCCGTCGATTTACGGAATTTATGGTGAAAATTTCTCCAGATACCTCCGTGAGTTACTGTAAACTTATTTCCTAATCCGTAAAAGAGTTTCATCACATGGAACTGAGCCATACTTATATGTCTATAATGCTACAATTGCGTTTATACATATTTGCAGGTTTACCGGTACTAAACAACAGTTGCTTAAAACACTCACAAACATGAGGTGGCACTGTTAAAATTAATTTTCATTGCTATACGGAGAAGTGCTGGTAAAAAAATTCCCCAGAAGTGTGCTTTAATTTACGGAAGGCAACTAGCTCCTCTTATGGATACTCACATATTTACGAGACTTAATTAGGATGTAGGCACAGCTATGCGTAATGTTATTTTTTAGTTTCTTCTGGCAGTTTTATTTTTTTAATTAATGAAACAAAATTATGTATAATTGTGTTACAAAATAATGTTACCGTAAATTAAACAGACATTTCCGTAAAATTATCCGGAAATTGACGGAAGTTTTTAACAATGCATACATGTTGTTTAAAAAAAATTATTATTTTTTGTATTCAGTAAAATTTTGTGATGAGTACAGTTATTTTGATCCGTTTCCCGCAAAACACGTGAAAGAACGACGAATAGAATGTGCGGTTGACCCAACGACAGTTAAATTACATCTTGCCTTCTTTCTAGTCTCCGCAAACGCGGGAAAGGTTGCCTTAAAAGTTTCCTTACCGCAATCCGTACGGACCAGTCGAAACCTCAAGCTTCCGTCGCACACTCTCAGAAACAACCAATTCAAAAACTCGTTACGAAGCTCGACACACCGAGAAGGGAAGTCGAAAGGCGTGAAATAAGCACCTGCCGTCACAGGAGAAGAAGGAACGAACGTTTGAATCAATATACAATACATCTGATAGCTCTACAGCCATCATACTCTAACAACAAATTTCAATAGAACGTATTGACAAGAACGGAAAAATACTAGGTTTGGTGGCTAACTGCCGTAGCATCATACAGGTTTTTTTTTTGACATGCCAGTTCTAAAAACACTTATTCTTAATGTTGCGCGGGGTATTTTTTTAATAATGGTTAACTATGTATTTGAGTGCACGCGTATTTATTATTAACAGGCTGTATTACAATTATATGTACAGTGTATTTTCATTTAACGACTTTGCTTAAAATATTTTCGACATGAAACGAATGTAAAATATTTGTGAATGTCTAAACTCGAGACCAAAAACGAGTGGTTTTATAAGTTTGGCAGCTATGTCTGTCTGTGTATATGTCTGTGGCTTCGTAGCTCCCTACCGGATGGATCGATTTCAGTGCATTTTATTACTATTGAAAGCTTATTTCCTTGGTTTGTTCTTAGCTGTGTTTGATGAAATTTGCTTAGCTGTACACAATTATGGGCTCTTTCAGTATTTGTGCGATAATTCCATTACGCTATTTGTTGTATTTTTATATATTTTTTTCTCCGCGGTATAAATATCAAACTTTAAATTATGAAACATAGTACGACGACATAATATGAACGTCTTAAGAAAATATAAGACTAGTTATACCTTCTTTTACGCCTATGTCGGGCTGTGTGTGTGACTCTGCCTTCGTAGCTCCCGCACAGATGAACCGATTACAAAGCTTTATTTCTAGACAACACATATTTCAATACTCTTTAAACTTGACAGAAAATAAGCATTATTTTATTTCATATGTTCAATAATTGAACAAGTATTAAAGATTAAAATTCTTCAAATAATACTTAAGCGTGCGTGGTAGATAAATACACGCTGAAAACGTCAATTGATTTCTACGCTTTTTTCGAAGCCTATATGGGTAAAATACTCAATGATAATCCTAGATAATGGTATTTGCCAACTGTGAGTAATTATTTATACAGAATTACTAATTCGTTAAGTGTGATCTATTGCGCCGCAGTTAAATGCACGAAGCTCCGGCGTCAGAGATTGTGCCTCAGAAGCTCGTAACGCTGGAAAAAATTTTTGTTTAAAACGTTGGTAAAACTATTGTTTAGGATTGCTGTGTTTTAATTTTTGCAAATTGGCTTCAAGAAACGCACAGTTATAGATAGGGCCACGATTTTGTCGCGAAAATATTTTTGCCCCACTTTGTTTCAGTGACTCACGTGCACATCGGCAGTTCTCTTTCAAGGTTATTGGCAGCGTGTCTTTGTTCAGACACGTTTCTCATTTTACTGCACCAATCAGAATAAGATTATTATGAGTCTGTACGTCTATATAATTTGCCAAGGCAAGTGAGAGTAAAATCATCCAACCACAGACGATGTAGCAGAGCTGCAGGTGTGCACATGACGCATCGAAACCAAATGTTGCCAAATTCTTTTCGCCATAAAATCGCGGCTCTAGTTATAGATTACAGCTTTTAGCACTGCATTACGTACCACGGCCTCTTAAACGTAAAATAAAGATAAAAAAAACAATCCCTTAAAAAGTCAGTGATTGGATGTTTTAACTCTTACTTATCGCGAGGTTCTACTGACGAATAACAGACGTGTGGTGTCATAATAATCGTCCTCAGATTGGTACAGTCAAATGGGAAATGTGTCTGAGCAAAGACATGCTGCCAATAACCACGAAGCATAACTGCAGATGTGCACATAAGACATTGAAACCAAACGGGGTACAAATCTTTTTCGCCGTAACATCGTGGCTCTATGAACTTGTTCTTACGTATCGAATATAGCATACATTAACATCACACCATGCTTGTTCAATGCATTTGTGGACCTGCCACGTGTGTTATGTGATTCCACACGTGGTTACATTGAGCGTGATGTGTGTTGCTTCCATGTCTGGTACATAAATTTCAACCATTATGCACATACCTCGCGAATGACAACGTTTACAGGGGTTACACACGACAAATTACTTATGCATAGTTATAGTGCGCTGACTAATAATCCATAACCAATTAGGCTTCAGCATTACGAAGGTTTATGCAACACCAGGGTTGAAACCCTTACTTGATCTACTATGTTAACTTGTGATGGCAGCGACGGGAATCGCAGGGGTTGTACATCATCGTCCAATTACACATAGGCATACATGTCGCTGTTCCATGTCAAATACGTTCTGCAATGTTTACAATAAACACAGGTTTAGGCTTACACTTCAAGGCGGCCCACCACCTTACGAAACCTCGTATAACATACATTGCACGTATGATTTGTTTTAATTTTTAATAAGGAGTATGAGGGTGAACTTTGTTGGTGATTTTCAGACCAGTACGGACGTTTTACATTTAATTAAAGAAATAAAACGTGTACGTGATACGAGACGAGACATTTCAGAAATTACCCCCTTAACTTCATTTTGTAACACAGATAGCGCCCACTGTAATTTTAATGTGTAATGTGTCGTATACATCGGTAAATAATAGTAATGCAGTGTCCGTCTTTCACCATAGTTACACGTCCCATGTGTAGTAGATTGCCTACCTGTCAGGCCACGCACTTTCTGTTTTGAATAATGTCACCACGGATTTCTCGCAAACGGTTCAACTGAAAGTGTTCCGACTAGACGACATTTTTAGTTAATTTTAACGTGCTGATTACTAAATACATAAAATCAAGCTCTTACAAGTGTTCGTTAATAAGATTCATGTAAACGCTGGGTGGCAACCCCTATTTTCACAATAAAGAGGGCCAATCTTTCCAACCACATTTCCGGAGGTGAATTATCTCCATTACACAAAACACTATTTGCCTATTTGTACCTTAATAGCAACCAGTTTTTAAAATATTTTATTCAAATAATTTCAAAATACGACTTTTGGGGGCGCACCGCTCCCTGAATAATCTATTTCGGGAAACCTTAAGGCATCACCTGCCAGCGTTTATCGGTATTACTTAGACTCACCCTGTATATATATATATATATATATATATATATATATATATATATATATATATATATATATATATATATATATAATTTGTCACGCCGCAATCAATCTAGTGTTCGAAACGAGAATTTTTAGAATTCAATCGTGCTACTGGGATTCCAGCATTATTCTCTAATATATTTGCCGTATATGAAGGAATGACGAGATGATATATAGCCTCCTAGAGTGTAGAATTCAACGTATGTTATGGAAATAAAAATGCATATTAATGAATGCACCCGTTCGTGGACGCCCACAAATCACTACCCTCTCCACCGCTCATCCCTTTCTCAATCGTGCGCCAGTTTCCTTCCCTCGCCACCCTTCCCTTTACGAGCGCTGCAGTCGCCGCGTGGTTGGGGGCGGGGGGTGGCGTTAACGTAATAACGTTATGAATTCATAATTAGGCGTGTTGATTCACTGACGAATGTGCCTCGCAAACCAGTCCATGCGCGCTCGCGCCGCTGCTCATCCCCTCCCCGATTTTCATCCGTTCTCCAGCGGTCTATTAGCAACTGTTTAAACTGCGCGCAATTTACATATCGGCCTGGCGGGCGTGATAATTAGTTTAATAATATATTCCCCGGTCGGCCGATTGAACGGGAATCTTGTTTAGGGTGGAGTGTCGGTGGTCTCATTACCAACTGATTACCTCCTCGTGTTTCTCCACTTTACACGGCTTGCATTGTCTGCCTTATGTTCAAGAAACTAGGGAGTGTACATAGCTGGGATATACGTTGTTTAGTGTACATTTAGTAACATTTGACGGCTACTTCTGAACAATAACTGTTAATGTTTTGTGATACGTGCCCCAACGCAAGGCAAACTTTACAGTACAAATGGGGAAAGTATTTCAGGTTCATTTTGTAGCTAACAATTTCATACATCGTGATACGTTTTACATAATATTAATTGTAACGGCCCAAATAAACTGTCAAATTCTACTTTAGCTATAAGACACACAGTAGGGCTACAGCTGCTTCTCCACCTCCGTAAGAAACGAAATGTTAAGCTTGAGGCAATGTCTTCTTAGTTTTACAATGATTTAGATAATAGTTTTTTTTTTTTTTTTTTAACTTTTCTAATATCAGTATTGAAGAAGAAGTTAATTTATGACATTAAAATATATTTTTGGGCCCTGATTTTTTCTTGTCGGCAAACCACACAGTTTTGCGTATTTTAGCATCCAACGTGTCAATAATACTTTATTAAAATAAGCCAAATTCAATCAAAAATATCTTGCGGGTGAACTATGCTTTATTTTGCAAAACGCCTATATACATTAAATGTTTTACATAATTAAATTGTGGATAGTAAGAATGAATTGGTCTCGAATTACGTTCAAAGAACTCTGATAATATTAATTCAAGTTATTTGTACCAATGTTAAAGAGAAATTTCTAGAATGCCCATTAGTCAAAGACTTGCAATTTCGCATGCAATATGGTTTCAATTTTTGATCTCTAAGCAATTTTCACAGTACAGGAGTAAAAGTAGGCCTAAGAGCACGATATTTTGGACGTTCACTGTCGCGAGAAAGTGT
Organism: Medauroidea extradentata; assembly: GCA_003012365.1. Classification (NCBI taxonomy): domain Eukaryota; kingdom Metazoa; phylum Arthropoda; class Insecta; order Phasmatodea; family Phasmatidae; genus Medauroidea; species Medauroidea extradentata. The sequence continues at coordinate 149,709 of PNEQ01104760.1, forward strand.
TAATAAGTCGTAAAAAATTAAACTAAAAATAAATACAAAATACTATCTAATTTCCAGTTGTCACAGCCAATGTACTTAGTTTGGAAGACTCATATTTGATATAAAGACGGAAATATATTCCAGTTCTATAAATTGTGAATCTGCTGTGGTTTAAGAGATCATGCTACTTCCGTCAGCGTTATCTTCTTTCTTCTGTTGTCTGCGTACACAACAAAGTCAGTTGCTGTGTTTGTTTTGTCTACGTTGTTCTTGTCACATTTTGTAGCCATTTACACACACATAGTTTTTAATATACATATATATGTATGTGTGTGTGTGACAACCACTTAAGTATTGCTTCCAGTTCAATTTTTATACTTCTCGTGATATTATTTTGCTTCGTTCTAGGTTTTCAGCATTTCAGAAACAGTTGCTTGTCATTGTGTTTGATCAGTGTGTTCAATATAATAGTTCAGTTAATCGTCTTTTTTAGAGTATTGAAGTTAAATTTTAAGGGCGCAGTCTACCACAGTTTTCATCACAATTTTTTTATTTTTTATTTGTACCAGATATTTTTTTTCTTATTTAGACACAAAATGTGACTAAATTTGGTTCGTATAAAATTCCTTTTATCTCTCATAGTTTTCGCGTAATGGTTTGTTAAAGTCATATTTTGCATGTTACCATTTTAAAGACTACACTAAAACCAACTGATACACCCAAACTCAAAAAAATCACAGTGGATAAAGACATCGCAGGCTACAATAACGTGCTCATAAAAATAAAGAGTAAAAATTATTTGTATTTAAAAAAAATGTATTGAATTTTAAAAATTTTACTATTTTCATTTTCAGCATTTTTTTAAATACAAAAAAAAATATTCTTTATTTTAATGAGCATGACATTGTAGCCAGCAATGTCTTTATGCACTGTGATTTTTTGAGTTTGGTGTATCAGTTGCTTTTAGTGTAGTCCTTAAAACGGAAACATGCTAAATATTACTTCAACAAGTCATTACACGAAAACTATGAGACATAAAACAATTTCATAAGAGCCAAATTTAGTCTCACTTTGTGTCTAAAATAATAAAAAATTATCTGGTACAAATAAAAAATAAAAAAATGGTGATAAAAATTGCGGTAGACCGCGCCCGTAAGTGTAAGAAATGGATATCAGCATCCAGAGACATTACATTCATTCAGTTCTTACTTTGTATTGAAACCCAGGTACAAATGATTACGTAAACCGGAGTTCTAACAACGAATTACGTTAAAGTATTTTACGAAAAGGTTTCATTCTACGGAACACATAACAGATCTTGCTGCAGTGTTGTCCTGTGATTAAAAACAGCTATTTTTGACCAAATTATAAATTATATACAAGATTTATTTATTAGAAGGACATAGATCAAGCAGCAGAAACCTAAAACTACTCCAAACCATTTACCTTGAAATACAGGATTACGTAGTGTGTGATGTAATCCGAATTTGTAAAACTACATTAATGCTATAGACTTTTCATTTCATTATTTGCTGATCAGCCACTAGAGCGAAACATTTACGTACCTAGTGTGTGTGTATGTGTGTGTAGTGTAGAACACATATAACCAATGTCTTAAAAAATACAAATTAAAAAATAATTATTTTTAGTAAATTTTATTATTGGATAAATTCAAAATGCTTCGATCAAAATGTGCGATATGTCTATTCGGAGGGTATTTAAGGTCTCGGTTATAATTTTTGTATGAAAACTTTCCTACTTTAAACCGGTAGGTTGATCAAATAACATAGGGATGTTAAGTGTCCTGGATAAGGTAGGGGCGGAAAAGCTTTACCACTTAAACACTACAATTATAGCAATTCCCTATCTTGGGTTCATTCTTTAATTCCATTACCTCGAAACTGATGGCTGAGTACATTTTATTAAATTTTTCAAACACTCTTTACGGAGCCAATATTTCGATGGTCTAGTTCAAAAGGAATACAACTCAAAATCTTCAGTTCCGAGTAAAATTTTCATAGAGAATGATTTCCATTTCCCTGAAAAACCTTTTAATTACACATTTGGTTGGTGCTAATTTTAAGCAAAAGTACACAGACAATTACTTAAGGTGTTTAAAAAGTTTATATTCTGCCTTTGCTGAAATTATCACACTTTAAATTAAAGAAATACAATTTATAGCTCTTCACTGGCAATAAGAATAAAGTGAAATGTTATTATAACAAGTGAATTTACTCGTTTTTCTTTTGAACTGAGTAGATTGTACTACTGTGGTGAGTCAAACTAAAAATGCAATTTTTTTGGGGTTCTTCCTCTTTCGAACTGGGCCCTAGTTTATGGTGATGAGAAATTCAACGTTTTTATATTTGTTAAGCTGGAGCCCCGTTATGTTATTTTGAAAGGTAAATCGTATCCGGGATATTGTGGGGAGCGACAAAATAGCGAAAAACGTATTTACGCACATCTTAAGTTATTAATTATAGCACTAGTTATGTATTGTTCTATTAATATTTTGTGTGGTTACGAATTCACACTTAAATCAATGTGATTTTCCGCGCATTGACAAAGTTAATTACGTGCGTCTTTACCTTTAAAATACTGTATGTCTTGTAGTATTCATAATACGATAATAATTTCTATGTACGTAACGGAATCGATCCTGCATTTCGAAAGCAGATTTGTTTCGCAATTTAAGGAGTTTAGACATCACCTACTTCTATTGAAATTAAATATTTATAAATTATTGACTGTCCTGATGTCAAATGAATCTTATAACTGTAATCGTATGAATATATTTTAACTTCAGTGTCTATTATAACATGTTATTGAGTGGTATAACGTGTTCCACTGCCTGTCGTCTTAGAAATAACATTTTTTCTTTCATTTAAGCTCTTCAACTTGCTAATTTGGTACCACGGCTTACTCATATTTACACTTTTTCAATAATAAGTTTTAACAGCTGGAAAAGTCTTTTGAGTAAATTAAAAAATCTAATTAATTTTTATATGAATATTTCTGTCGTGATTTTTATTGTAATATCACATTAGTTTATACTTTGTATACATATGCTAGAGTGTAACGAATATATACCATTGTAAATATACCCAATGAAGCAATGGAATAAATATTCACAAATTTTCCCAACGCCAACAAAACGAGGAAATAGGATATACTTGAAAATCATCAATTCCAAACAACGTGTACATAATAAAGCTATTCAATTATTACGCACGTAGTTACTCGTTGTCGTGTTTGTTTGAATGTAAACAATTACTTTTGCTTGCAAACAGTATTTGTAACACGAAAATATTCTGTTTAACTGATATGCCTACGAGGAAGACAGTTATTGTTGAATGTATTAAATTAATGGTATTTTAAGTATCAGCTCTTTTTAATTCGTGATTTTACCATTTCATAACGGTGCCACATTGAATTTTCCTTTGAATGGAAATACAGGTTGTGTTTTATAATCAAGTTGGTACAAGTTGCTATTTATTCGTATATTAATTGCATTAAAATAATTTTTTTCTGCACGTGAATGATCAAAATGAAAGACACAAGCTAACACAAAATTAACAAGTGAGAAATTTGCAAGTAAATGCATTAGTACATGTTATCAAAATCCTTTGATATCTGGTATTAATCAGTGTTTCCATTTAAACAATCTAATTTTATGCATCCTTACAGATGAACTCAAGTAACGTTTTTAAGCTTATATATTTTGCCAGCAAATATTTATGTAGCTCAGAAGAAACCAAATAATATGCTTCGATAATGTTCCTTTAAATGATGTTACTGTTCCTCATTTGCATAAAAATATTATTTATTTTATTGCAATATATAAATTTATTTGTTTGGTATAAAAACGTACGATTTCGACGTATCATTTCGAAAAGTTATTTTTCGGTTTTGTGTGTTAATTTAAAAAAAATTAATAAATAAAAATTACAAAATGAATAAGAATAATCCTTTTTATTTTCTAAAAGAAGTAATAAATTAAAATTAATTATTTTTAAAGAACTAGCTACTGATACATTTTTATTCGTGTCAAGATGAATTTAAAATGAGATAAATTTATCGTACTGCATCACACAAACCTTTTCAGAAGAGAAATTATTGAGAGAGTAATGGACATGTGCTTCTACTATTTAACAATTTCGAATTTTTCTTACCTGAGCTCACAGCCTCGTCAATTTTATTACCACTAAACTATTTTCATGAGTGGGTTGAGCAGTAAAAATAAGAGGATCGTAACAAATATGAAATAAGCAGCAGTTAAGTTAAAATTATAGCCTGCTTGTCGTTAAGGGAGATTTATCGAAGTGAACCTTACGAAAAAATAAATAAAGAAACTTTAAAATTACCTAAAGCTTCCAATTTTAAGTATCGTCGGGATTACGTAATGTGTTTATTACTTTAACTACTGTACTATGTTATCACGTGATACACAGACATTAACTGGTGGAAATAAAAAAATACATATATCTTAGTTTCTAAAGTACTCCCTTTACGGACAACAGCCTATATCAATATATAACTGCGAGGAAGTGATTTGTGTGAGAATTTCCTTAGACCAAAAACCGTTGCTTCGTGACACAGCCGTAAATCGCAGTAGTTTCTGAACAAGACCCTAGGCACAGGCCAAAAGCCAAGGTTGCAGCGATGCCCCGACCTTACGTCACAGACTTCAGACCGTATTTTACTGCTCAGCCGTGCTTAATATGGGTATAGATTTTACACGGGTGATATATACGCTCGCGGAAACTTGCTGCGTGTGACAGGGGAAATTGATATTACACACCCTCCACACAGTCAAGAACCGTTTTTTATCATTCAACTTTCACTTCGACGTTCCTGTTCAGGCAGATTTTTGTCCCCTCTACCCCCACTCTTCCGTTTACATCCGTCCCTTAAAAACTATCATAAGCAAAAAGCAAATATATAACGAGAATTATTTTCGAGAGTTTTATCACACACAAATACATGTACACACACTCATGTATATATATGCACACAATTGTATGACCTTTTAAACGAATCAAATTAACGTACCAAAAAAAAAACAGACATTTCTTTACACTTTACATCAATTAGAAGAAAAAATTTGTAGTCCGATAGCAAGAAAAATGTTTTTTTTTTTACTTAGTTAATTTTTTTCCTGTTGTATCCCGAAATTTGAAAGCTTAATGTCGTAATTTACTCAGTCATGTTTTTACTAGTGTACAAACTCAAACTTATGGCTATGCGGGGGAAAGGGGTCATCATGCGCGTGTTGTGTCATACTTACTACGTCTGCACTTCTAGACCTTGAGAACGCGCAAAATATGCTCACCCAGGCGGACACATTAAGGTCACGATAGCTAGTTATTGTTTCACATTGGTGCGAAGAACTGGAAATTTTCTTAACGGAATACTTTGAAAAAATTCAAGGCTATGAGGACAATCCATGCGGTGAACAATTCTATGTACGCGATTTGCAGAATAATTCACTGTTCATTCCCAATAAATAAATAAATATTTAGCTTAACTTGGGATTATTTTTATAACATAATTGGTGACGATTTCAACGCAAAAATCTAAAAGAAAAAGGGGAAAAAAAGTTTATTGCTACCAAAAAAGAACAGACAAATATTATGATATATTTGTAAGAAATCAGTATAGGATTCTTCGATAGGAATATTATCTCGGTTTTAAAAAATTTCAAATCACTGTAAGACTGCCGGACGTGACCGTAATGCCACTGGTGCCTATTTGTGCTATTTCAGTAAGTTTAATTTTTTAAATCCTGAAAGGGAGCAGATATCGCAAACCATTACATAGGAATGTTCACTCTAAATCTGAATTAGTGAATATTCGCTGATTCACGCTGATGGATAGAGCAGTTTCAACAATTTGAATAAGTGGAAGTAGTCACTGTTAAAATTGTGATTATTCAGTGATTTTCTTCAAGAGTGCCAACATCTCACAAGTGAATCAGTGAATATTCACCAGTTTTTCCAGTTGTTTTCGAAGAACAGTTTTCACTTACTGAATCAGTGAAAAATTACTGGAAAATCTGTGGACATTCACTAACTTGTGGAATGTTGGCACTCTTTATCGGAATCAGTGAATAGTCACCGATTTCACAGTGGTTTCTCACTGATTCAGTTTGTTGAAACTGCTCCATCCATCGGCGTGAATAAATGAATATTCACTAATTCATTTTTAGAGATTTGGAAATTGGTTGTACTATGTAGCCTTATTTTTCAAAACATACGTTTTTATAATTTTGGCTAGTTATTGACTTTATGGAAATTTATTTAAGCCGATAACTCGCGAAAATTATATAAACTTTCATTTTGAAAACATTAGGCTACATAGTACAGACAATTTCCAACATTTCTATGCAACGGTTTTAAGATATTTGCTTCCTTTCAGGATTTAAAACATTTATGTCGCAAAAACAGCATAAATTGGAACCAGTGGCCTTATACGATTTGACACCTAGCATTTTGGTTATCTGCAACCAGATATGGCAAAACCTACCGCGTGTTGCCTAACTGGCACTACTGCAGGCGCAAGAACCCGTAAGCACACAGACGTCTTGCAATAGAATGCTTGACAGGGCAGAGTCACACACCGCAGTCATCTTCATCAGACAGCCACCAGCCGCCGAGCGTCGAGTTTCCGAGAGTGAAATATTCCTCTAAACAGCAGCTTGTCTGGCGAGAGTGCGCTCCCTGTCGTTGAGTGACTGCTAGAAGAACTTCGCCTGTTGCACACTGTTTATTAATACTCAAAATAAAACTAAAGAACACTTTACATTCCATAGTTTATATTTTTTATTCTAAACTTCGGTTAGCCGCCATTTTCGTGAATGCGCGCGGAAGTGTGTGTTTATATATGTATGTATGTGTGTGTATATATATATATATATATATATATATATATATATGAACGTATATATGTATAAGATCAATAAACCCTGGCAATGTTTGACCGATTACCATGAAACGTAGCACGCATATGTATTTAATCTGTATTTAATCGTGGAGAATGTGTTTACGGTATCCATTTTACTCTAACTTGCCAAACAAATCGCCACTAGATGTCGTTACAGAGCATCGACTTCAATGCGGTTCAATCCATCGCCGTGATAATTTCAATACGTAGATATTTGAACGTTCTTAAAAAACGTATTTATATACACTCACATATACACGCCGATAGTAAAGATAACTGATGAAATGTAAATGTAACTATTTTCTCTGGTATACTGAGGCAAAAAAGAAAAATTAATAATGACGGTTAGATATGCGTGTTTTCAGTCACCCTCCCCATAATTTTATGAAACAATATAATATGTTTTATTTACTATCGTATATTTATAGCCTGAGACCAATTTCGTAGTTATTTATTTTAAATTTGTAATGTGAATCAGCGTTAAAATATTAATTTAGAAATAGCTTTTAATTTTGTGTGGTTTTCGTTTATTGAGTTTCCCTAAAATATTACAGAACACGCTGGCCATTAGCCTGATATATGTTAGGGAAAACTGATACAAAGAGGTACACAAGGAGCTGCATGTTTCCTGAAACAAGGTTCAAATGAACAAACTTTATTTTAAAAATGTAAGCTGAACTAGCGCCATCCATGTTACACGAAAATAAATTACCGGATCATATTTCTAGTACAATATTTAAATCTGAATATTTTTTTATATTGTTACTGATATTGTGCTGCTATAAATTTACTTTCATAAGGAAGTTAGAAACAACTGACTGGAGGAAAATCAATACAGTTTACTTTTGTGTGTGATTATAGCAGATTTCTGATTGCAGATACTTTTCAAAAAGTAGCTACTCGTATAGTTTAATGAGCCCATCGCATACAAAATTATAACGATCGCCAGGTTAGGCCAGAGTGATTTTCTCGAATTCCCCACAGTAAATAAATTATTTTGGGGATATAATAGCCTATAGTTATGTATTATAACTTTAAGATTTACTGAAAATATGTAAACTATTTTTCTTATTGTAATGGACCTGTATGTTCATGAGCAAGTTACATTTTTAGAAGATGTGCTATAAGTTTATGTACAGTACGATTAAATTTGCTAAATAACTGTTCTAAAACTAACATACAGTCGTACTATAAAATTTTTATATTTTCACAAGTCAAGTGTTTAGTAAATATATTTTTCTACAGACTATATTTCGTTACCGACATATTTGGACATTGTGGTATGTTCTTTTTTATTATCTGGTCCATTACAATGATTCCAGCAATACGGCATCCAGTAAAATAATTGGCATAAATATAGTTATTACAATTACGATCTTTAACGCTCTATATTAGCACATTATGTATTGTTTTGTTTTCTAGAGACACTATTTGAGTTATTATATATCCTGGAATTGTTTTAAATTAATTTGTGTGATAAAACTTATGAACGTTTTCGCCAATCGACTTTTGTGAAATGAAGATTATTGAAAAGATTGTCGAAAAAATGATATCTGCCATTCAGGATAAATTGAGCACTATAAATTAAGATATGAAAATATTCGCTTGCTGTTACTGCATGTCGTAAGCTTTTTCAATCCGTAATGCATAGACGTTAACTCGCAAGCATTTAAATTAGGTAAGGCCACTATTGAGTATACCAATTATTTTATACCTGTATGTTTAACGTGTAAGAATAGTAAATATCAATTATATAGGCAGTGGAGTATAAATGTAAACATTTCACACGCCACGCAGACAAAATCTTGTGATAATGTTAATGTTAACAAACAGCGGAAAGACACAAACTGACTGAAAATGTAAATGAAGCAGGGTTTTCTTGAGTGCTCGTTTTTTCCCGAACCGCCTTTACCAACAAATAGCAAACGTTGTACATTGGTTGGAAAATGGTTGGAAAAGTGGTCGATATCCAATAGTTGCACAAGGAAGGAGCTCGGTCTGCTGTAGTACTTTATCGTCTGCGAAACGCTTCCCCCACGACTTAACCGCGTGCATGTGTGTGTGTGAGAGTATGCGTGCGCGTGTGCGCGTGTGTGTAAGTGTGTACGTGTTAGGGGCGGATTCAGCTTTGGATCCTGGAGAGGGCTATGACTTAAAACATAGCTCGACCCTTATATAAAGTCAAAACGGGGACAAATTGTGTACTTTAGTGTGTAAAATGATGCTATTAAACGAGTTTCCAAACTACAAAAAAATATTAAATATACCCGTTCAGAAATGAAGATATTTAAAGAATTAATTATGCTCTAAAACTGAAATTATTAGTGCTGATATTAAATATATGAAGTGAATTTTAGAATTTCTGCTTCCATATTGTCGCAATAACTGATTATGTTGTCGTTTATACAACTCTAGAAGGTTGTGTATGTATACCTTTGACTAAAGCATACTCTGATTTATTTGTTTATTTTTCGTTGACAGTCATTCATTTCGCAATGGAGTATGTCCATGCAACTAAATACAGTCATGCACTCTCATTACACAGTTCTTTCAAAGATCATAACTCTAGGAAATGTATGAAGTAATCTACATTTGACTTTGCACTTATTCTGTTTTATATTTTTGAAGTAGATTCGGGAGGGGCCATAGCCCTTATCCCTCTGCCGTTTTATGGATCCGCGTCTGGTGCGCATGCGTGTACGTATAGTCATATATGGACTTTGTTTTGAATTGAGTGATTTGAATTGATGTTATAGGAATAACATTTTTGGATTGACAAAATGTAAGGTTCGACTTATTTTGCAATTAATACAAACAAAACAAACTTCTATAGAGCGTCTCACGCTTAGATTGCAGTACAGGGTTATATGGGCATTCGCTCTCTCTTTCCAATACACGGTAACTGCCATAAGCACTGTCCTTGTTTCGGCGCGCGCTGTTGTCAAAAATCCTAAAATTTTCACGTTGTAACTTTGATCTTAAAATTTTTTACATATTGTACAGCATCGAAACGCGCATTAGGTGATATATTTGGTTCATAATTTACGCCATTTTAAGGGGTTGAAAAAATTAAAAAACAAATATTTTGAACTTGGCACTGTTTTCAAGCGTTTTTAAATATATCACATCATAACTTTCTAATCAAAAGCAAAATCGTATCCAAATTTTTATGGTGTGTAATTTCATATATCTGGACGCCAACGAAGAAATCTGAAGGCTAATTTTGTTTTCGTTAGTTGTACATAATTTTTTTTTCTAACGTTATGCGCGCTTTCTAACGAACTGAAACATCAAAAAGTTGGTCAGTGAGAAACTTTTTTGCTATTCAAGTTAGATGGGGGATGAAAG
>PNEQ01104761.1:0-16195 GCA_003012365.1 Medauroidea extradentata
CAATGGTCAAATTACGATTACACGTTACGGCTACCAAATTTCATGCGATCGAAATTTCAAATATGCCATTTGTCCATGAAGGGGGATGATTTGTACCATCTTACCATGTTGGGGTCAGACGTCTTATTATAGCCCAAAACATGTCCACATTGTTGTTGCTACATCTCCAGCGTTGTTCGATATTTTAATTATAATCGATATTGAAAACACATTTTCAAGGGCTCCTAACACCCTTCATATTCACTTTCGGGACAATTGTCAAATGTTAACCCTACCTTATTTTGCGTAAGGAATCACCCCACCAAGTTTGTCGTCGGATTCACACTCACCCTGTACTTGTGCGACTTACTAGTTAGGAAGGTATTTTTGAATTTTCAGCGGCCTGAAAAAGTTCTTTTTAGCTTTTGTATGGAACCCAAAAGTATGTTTCTAATGAACATGATAACATTTTTTTGTAATAGAATCATAGATTGAAGTGTGCGTTATTTTCTTAGATTATCGTAATGCAAGTAAGTTTAACATTTTAGCATAAATAAGAAAAGGTGACACGTTAAAACACCGTTTATGAGCCAAGTACAACAATCCTCTTATTCTGCGGTTTTATATGCCTGTAGAGTGTTGTATTGTCTAGTCTTTAGAATTACATTTGAAATATATCATTATCGCGTTCTAATAATATACATTACCTTGTTATAAACTCATAAATCTATAACGTCTGACCAATATCAATGACGCAATTAGTCATATCAATTTTTATTGCTAAGAAAGTCTCGCCTTTGGAAAGGCTTTAGAGAATGCACCTTGAAAACTGAAGATATTCGTAAACTGCTAAACCGCAACGGTAAAATTGTTTTAAGAAATTTTAATAAAAATGTTATCTCTACAGGAATAAATTTTACAGAAGTATCATTCTACAGTTCTATCGAGACGTGTTGATCTACAACCTCTCTGAATCTAGGAAATTATTTTTTTTAAATTGCTTTTTGTGATTAGTTTTGACGTTACGTTGCGCAGTTGTTTGTAGCTCAGGTCAATAGTTGGGAAGTCCTGGGCTCGAAATTCCGTTAAAGACTGTGTAAACGTACAATTGGGCGAACTGCTAGTGATTTATACAGTAAATGGAAAATACAGCACGCGATGAGAGACTTCACCTTAATAGCTAACAACATCTCTTAAAGTCCCGTGTTGAAAGACATCACAAGGAAGAACTTATAAAGTGGGAGGGTTGCACTCACTGCTGCAGGAGGTGGTGTAGTGAGCCTGGTATACGGTGCTGCGATGAGGGCCTTGCTGAACCAGATTCAGCTCGAAGTAGTAGATGGTGCACGTGGTGACGTTACTCAACGTGTACGTCGTCGCGTCGCTGGGCAGATACGTCGTGTTCCCTTTGTTGTCGCCTACTGACGTCACCTCGATGTACTCTACACACTGGTGGTTGTTGGGCGAGAGGTTCCACGACAGGCTGAGAGTCTGCGCTGTGTCGTCCTCCTCCACCGTCAGGTTCACCAACTTCTTTTCTTTTGGACAAGAAATGCAGTTGCAGCGGTTTTCAGTAAACTTGCCATTATAACATCGTCTTTAAATAAATAGTTTACTGAAAGCACGTTTAAGGGGTATTGATCCCTACCACCGTGGATTTATCTGTTTTTTTCTCGCTAACTTCTGTTCCAGTCGATGTATCAAAATTTTTGTCACGACAGGGCATAGATACAAACTTAATCGATTTTCTGTATTTGCTGAAACCGTAATATATTAATTATTTTGCAACGGGAAACAGCTGAAAAGAAAAAAAAATTACTTTATTTACGGGAGCGACTACAGAGGCCACAAAATTAACAGAAACAATGCCGTATGGATTCCAAAAAGTGAATGGAACAATAAACTATGCCGTGTCAGCGTGAAAAAAAACAAAGCAATGTGTCTATTCCCTGATTTATAAGAAAAACCGTAAAACCGTTCTCACAGGGATCAATCCCCCTTAAGGATAAACGTGTAACATTGAAACCCAAGACAGTATATAGATTAAGAAAGTGTTCGTTCTTGTATACACATATATATGTATACATATACATAGGCCTATACATACATGTATAAATAAAAAAATTCATTCACTTTTACACTGGACTGATAACTGAAACTTGCTGTTTTAACATCCAAAAGAAATAATTGGTCGTAAATTTGTCAGAAAGAAGAAATTAAGAAGGATTCGAAAGGAGCAATTTAAGTGCGAACCAACTCCAAACCTCTTACCTCCAGATGTCGTATAGACCGCACTCTTGTCAATCAAAGATGAGGTGCCGTTGTTGCCATTGGTGACGAATGTGACAACGTACTCAGCACAGCCGGTCAGGCCAGTAATGTTGTAGCTGGTGGCATTAACTGGCAGGACTACTCTCTGGGGATAGTCATCGTCGATTAATTTCTCCCAGGTGATAGTGTAGTTTGTGCCGCACTGCAAGGCTGATGGCGCAACATTCCATGTCAAAAGGATGGACTGTTGACTTGTTTCCGTACTTAGATTCAGAGCATTGACAGGACCTGGGAACACATAACCAAACTTCTTTATCCTTTTTATAGTTATTTCTTGGTTTAATAACTAATTCTGTTTGATACGTCTAAAAAAAATTTTAAACTAACGTCAGTATTAAAATTGTCAAGCATTATTAATTCCAGTACTTATTGCAATTCAAATGGCCTCGAAAGCACAAGGCCTTGATAGGGTACACAGAGGTGTAGGAATAAACTCGGAAGGACTCGGCATGGGACGATATTAAGTAATCATGCTATCAGTCACCTCTAGTGCAGGTGAAGCTTAGCTGACACGGTAACCTAACCGGAATCCTACCGATTTCCAGTCGAATGTTTTACCGGCGTGCTTCCCAAAAAAAAAACGTTATTTAAAAATGGTAGTTGATCACATGCCAATTTAAATTTCAGTTAACATTGTAGTTAATGGCTTCATTATGAAGATTGTTTTAATCCAAAAACATGAGAGACCTCTCGTCAAATCGTAAAAAACAGCAACTCACTACCACAACTTTATGAAAATACAAGTGCACAAGCAACAATAAGAAGAAAATTCATCCCTGATTGGCTAGAAACCTCAACAGATCTGGCTGGATTGTGTTTAGTTGACACATTTACATACATCTGCGTGAATGAGAAAACGCAAAACAGGCGTGGCCTTAATCCAGAAGCTGAGATCTATGGGACTCTTGACTATGAAAGGCTATGGTCAAGATTCATTATTAAGAGAAATGAAGAAATTTTGGCCAGCCGTTAATAGCGAACTTTAGTGAGGGTGAGTGCGGAGAAGCTAGGGAAGACAAAATTTAGGATAAGTTTCGATCAATGCAGCGGAGTTGGTATTCTAAATGCAAAAGCGTACTGACAATACCATAAAGTGTTAAACGGTCCAAGATTGAATGCATAGGTCGTTCGGGATAAAGTGAGCACTAAAGATTTAACCTTTGAAAAAAATTCACTAGCCGTTACTGCATATACATCACCACTAACAAGAGTTACTTTACTGCTTGTATGGTTGGTAGCGATTTATTGTACGTAGTTCCGTGTATTTTCCTATTCAAATACTGTACGACAATACTGAAATAAAAATCAACTGAAATCGACATACTTGTATTTCATATGATTACTAAACTTATTTTTATCAAACGATTAATGTTCCTACCGACTACAGAATTAATCTTACACGCGCGCATCCTAGTGAAGTGTCCAGAGAGGTTAGACATTTTCCGCCGTTAGCTGAGTGAGTGATTTTGGTTAGCGCTCAACATCGAGGTCTCTAGCGCTGATGAGAGGTGACATGAGGTGAGTATGAAGCAGCACTGGAATGAAAGGGCGGGGAATAGGGAGATCCCCGAGAAAACCCGCCGACCAACGGCATCGTCCGGCACGATTCCCTGCACATGCGAAAATCCGGGGACCGACCGCGCCGTTAGCAGCTACGAGCGGAAAGATACAAATTGGCTGGAAATAAAAATGTAGCAGGGATTTTTTGAGTGCTCACTTTAACCTGAAACGCCCATAAAAGAAAATTGGCACTAAATATTTCTAAGGGAGCAATGCAACTTTGAAGTATAACCAGCATATTGTGCAATACATATGCACAAAATAATTTGAATTCTCTAGTAAACCAATAAATGGTCACAGTTCTTACGGCTGTGTGATGTTTAACACTAACAATTAATATATTTGTGAACATGTTTTGCAACACTTATGTTGCATATATATATATATATATATATATATATATATATATAAGTCCGAAAAACGATTTATTATGCCTAGCAAATTCTATACTAAGTACTGTACGTCAAAAATATTTGTCGTAAACAATTACCACTCAGATATTAACAAATGTTTATGAACTCGTTCTTTATTGTTGTAGAGGCTTTAGCGAACCAGTAGGAAGATATTTTGACACTCTTTTTCATAGCTTACAGATATTTGGTCTCATAATAAACCACAAACCGACCTGTGAAGAACGTGGTAGTGAAGTTCTTGGATGTCTTGCCGTCGATGCCCAGAGCGGTGAAGTGTAGAGTGTAGTTGGAGCAGGTTTTTAGCTCAAGATTATCGAAGAAGGGGTCGTAGAGACTGTTAGTATACTGACAGGTCTCAGCCTCGCTACCAGTGAACCAACACGCTCTGAACGAGCTGATACAGTCGTTCAGGCCTACGAAGTATTCCACAATGAACTCGGTGGTCTTCACATCCTCGACGCGAGTAACTAAAGGTACCGGGATTTCTGCAAAACAAACACAGGGACTTCTTAAGCAAAATATCACTTTTTCCCATACAAATTATTGTCATCCATCTATAAAAACATTTTGTGAAGCCAGCGGGTCACAGCGAAAATTGATTATTTCCAATTGATGAGAAATTCAGCAAATACATACAAGTTTCGTTGTAAATATCAGTTATATTAAACGTTATTATGTTTGATTGTATGTAGTTTATGAATTTCAACTAGCCTTAACTATTCAGAACGTTTCATTATTTCCTTCTTTCATTCAATGCCGCATGACTCATTCGAGTCAAATATCCAACATGTTAAAAAATTCACTGGCTTTTTGGGGCGGTCCAAATATACATGTTTGGTTTTAATACTTGAGAAAAATTGTCATTAATTTCTAGTAAATGAATCACATATGGTTGTATGTAACCATTTGCAGTGATAAAAACAACTCTAAATAATTACCCGTTGTTTAACTGCAAATGTGGTTGTATTTCTGTTTGGAGTGTGGGTAAACGTGAGATCTCTGATCTCAGTTATGGCTGAAATGTGCAACAACAAAATTACCAGTTTAGTGCGCAGCAATTGAATGTCTAATCCCTACTAATGATTTATTATTCTTTCGATTGTGGATTGAGAATTAAATGTGCGAACATCGCAAACGTTTAGCATGCTTCCAACATCTGCAGCCAACATACTTTTATACATCGGTTGTTAAGGATAACCTTTTTTGCTAAGAAGTTTTATTTGGTCAATTTCCAATTCTTTAAGCCCATGTACTAATGCTTGCAAGAAATTTTTATCCCCAGTAAATATACATTTTGATACTTCAGCGACCCAGATACATTCCACGTAACTATCATTCACCGTATGTAGCTCTGGCGAACAAAAATCACGTGCTTCTTCATACTTAGGAAACTTTAAAGTTTACATTATGCTGAACTCAGGAAAAGCAAGGACTATACCATGTTTTAAGTTATAAATGCACTGTTGCGATACCTTAATGGAGAAGTAAGGTGTAAATTTTCTGTGAAATGTTGCATTTGTGCTAGGAAATTTAGGTGTTTTTATGATATTTTAGAGAATCGGTTTTAGCACTTCTTATATTGTTAAGGTGTGGGATCACGGCTCAGAAATTAGTTTATCACTACTCATTATCATCGTTGTCTGTAAGAATCCGGTATAGTAACAGAGAAATTCTTATAATGAGACATAACAATACTTCCGTCAAACTTTCTCTAATTTTCATGGGGCCGCGGTGGCCGAATGGTCAGACCATTTACCTTCCACCAAGGCGATTCGGGTTCGATTCCCGGCGGGGTCGTTCCCCAGATTTTTGAGTGTGGGAATCGTGCCGGACGATGCCATTGGTCGGCGGGTTTTCTCGGGAAGCTCCCGTTTCCCCAGCCCTTTCATTCCGGTGTTGCTTCATACTCATCTCAAGTCACCCCTCACCCGCGCTAAAGACCTCGTTGTTAAGCGCTGAACTAAATCTTTCACTCACCCAATTTTCATATGGGGAAAATGAACGTAAGTTTCTTCTGTGAAATGTTGTGCTTGAGTAACCATATGACACTTTATAACATACTTATCATACAACTGTGTATGTGTGTGTGTCAAATATACACCTTGTCTTCTAGATGTCCGTAGTTTCCACTGACCTGTGTCTGGATCCAGGATGACCACTTCCTTGCTGGAGGACTGCCCGTTGAGGCCGACAAGGTTGAAAGAGATGTGGTTGTTGGTGCAGCTGTCCAGACCAGTGATAGAAGCCTCAGTAGCGTTAGCAGAAAGTGTCTGTGAGGACAAAGTCGTGCATTCATTACTTTCGGTACTTGTGCTCCGGCAGTTCTTCACCTCGTATCTGACGGCGCAGGTCTTGCTGAAAGTGTCGAGTGCTTGCCAGGTAGCATATCCCGTGTGGTTGTGTACTGCCACTATGATGTCCGGTATCTCAGGAGCTGGACATTGCACAACAGTAAAGAGATTATGAACTGAAATTTCGTTTATTTTAATATGTTAGTATTACCCTCGCCTTAATGCTTGTAGTACTGACACGACTCTGACCATCCTGATTTTGGATTTCTATTGTTTCCCGAAATCGCTCCAGGCTAATACTGGGATGGTTTCTTAACAAAGTCCCAGTTTGTGTCAAGTTGTACCACCGTCTCTAATGATCTCGTTGTTGACGAGACGCTGTTTAGATCTGTCAGATTTGCACATTCAGTAGCGAAAATAATTTATTTTCATATTTTAAAATGGCGTCCATTTTTATATTTTTAGCATAGTATCACATATCTCAGGAAATATTTTTCAGAACGTCACCAAACTTGGTACACACATACTACATACAAAGCTGACTTTACTTATGTGTAATTCGTTCTTGCAGTGTTCGTATTTTCAAAATTATGGCCATATTTATATTTTTAGCACAGTACTACTTATCTTATGATATTTTTGTCTATAATTCCATTCATATTGACACATGCACACCGCATACAAACCTGACTCGACTTTTGTATATTTCATTCATCTGTAATATTTTTTAAAAACTGT
This sequence comes from Medauroidea extradentata, assembly GCA_003012365.1. Classification (NCBI taxonomy): domain Eukaryota; kingdom Metazoa; phylum Arthropoda; class Insecta; order Phasmatodea; family Phasmatidae; genus Medauroidea; species Medauroidea extradentata. Next base: position 7,313 of record PNEQ01104761.1, read on the forward strand.
GCAGTTTTATATTTATCTTGACGATAGAGACATCTCAGAAAAAATTATGTCAGTTTATTAATCGAATAACTCGCCTATGACTTAGCAAGCTGACTTATCTTTAGAATATATATCAAAATCACTATTATTATTTATTATTTCTAGATTACGTAAATGATTTTACATTCAGTGTCAATTTTCTCCCTTATTGAGGAAAGTAGGTTTTTCAGTTAAACGTTATCAGGAATGACCACGCCATACTAATGTATTTTATTGAAAATGACTACTCATACCTGTAACAACGGAGGCGTATGTTTTCTCAGAAGTCTTGCTATCTGCAGCGAAGTCGCCGTCAACTGTAGCCACAGAGAAGTTGTACTCTGTACAAGGAGACAGCGAAGATGCCAGAGACGACGTACTGAATTCAGTTTTAAAGACGTACGAACAAATATTCGCGTTGTCTCTATTAGTGGTGTAGCACACCTTGTACCCAGGGTAACACTGATCGCTGTAGTTTGCAGGAGTGTTCCAACCAATCGATATGTAACTCAAATCCACGTGTTTAAAGTTAACATTTTCAACCTTTGGCGGATCTGAAAACAAATAATAAATTGATTTCTTCCATAAAAAAATTGTTTCCTCAAAGGAACATATTCTTTACACACGAATTACGTCATTCTAAATATAATACATAGTACAATTAACGTAACGACTTGTATTAAGTTATTTTTACTAAAGAACAAGAAACCATTTCTGTTAATGGTACATACTATTTAAAATGGTGCATGAAGAATGTTCACATTTCCATTCGCAATAAATGATAACAACTATTCGTACTTTTAACCATACCCAAAATTTCACATATTTTGTAATTTTGTTAGTACTTCAGTTTATTAGGAAGTTATTTTTCATCTCTTATACTTTTATAGTAAAGCGTTTATTAATTGTTTGTAGCTTCCAGAAATTATTTATGGTATTTAAGAATATGATTATAACACTTACGCTTTAAAGCACATTATATTTTACATACTGTACTGTAAATAATACAAATATTTGTAACTGTGCTTTCATGACACGATAAGAAAAAAAATGGTTCTAAGAGTTCCACAAGTACAACTTCCTGCAAAAGTCATTATTATTTAATGATGTGACTGTTACATAAAACGTTACTATCTGCTCTGAGAGGAAATTTTAGATGTTTGTTTAGTTGAAGACATTGGTAGTGGTAATAAAAGAAGTGCAGCAACTGTAAATATTTCAAATATTTATTTTGTCGGATTATTTCAAACTCTGCTGTAGCCACGTTAAGACTACTTTCTTACAATTAAATACTCTTAAGCAATTCGGATGTAAAAGCCAAGAAGAAATGCTTTCATTCAAAAAACAACTAACGAGATATTATTATTAAGTCAAATAAATAAAATTGTAACTTTAAATACTTGGTTACATTTTTATTTCATTCGTTGTTATTGTTATTGATGAGGTTTTAAAATCTACATGCCATTAAAGCCAATGTTATTGTTAAGTGTCTATACGAATTTGTCGGCTTTTGCTAAGATTATTTGGTACTTAATATTAAATAATAGGTTACTGTATCAGGTGAAACATTAAATTAATTTTCTTGCTTTCATTTGTAGTACAATACCACAAAGCATTTTTGTTTTGTGCCAGAAATATTTAAACCTTATACTGTCGATAAATTCTAATCATACATAGGTTTTTTAATTAAGTAAAATCGTTCCAACAACGCAACCCTCACAAATTGATAGATTTTTTATCGCAAAGATACAAAAAAAAACATATATTTTCGGTAGGTTCCTCGATGCCAAACTGCAGAAACCAAGAAAACAGCTATCCCAGACAATAGTTTTTGCCAACTTTCTGAGCAAAAATTTTTCTTAACTAACGTGTATCTAAAGAACAATCTCTGAAACCAAAATCTCGTACGTTTAAATGCGGCGCAAGAGAATAAGCTTAACAAATTCATCATTTTGGGTAAATGTTTGCTGATAAAGTTAGCAAATATAGTTATAAAGTATTGCTGTTTTGTAGTTTTTACATCGACTTTGAAAAATTGTAGATCACAATTGTAGAATTCAGAGCTTATTTATCTACCACATCTTCCTAAGTTAATTTCAAAGAGTGTAACACTATTACATTTTATGTTAAAACAATTTACACAATAATAACATTGTTAACCCTTCGGATTGCATCGTGTCTGAGGTAATGTGGGTGCAATATTACTCACCGCCACTTCCTGTGTAAAGAAGTATCCCGATGTAAGTTTCTGTGTTATCCTTCCCCACAGAATGGACCTGTATGATGTTCCTCCTGCATGGCTGAAGTCCCGTTACGTCATACTCGTTCGTATTCAAGGGCAGAATATCAGTCTTGTTAGAGCACTCTTCCTGCCAATCGTTCACGTAGGAACAGTATGTGATCTTGTAGTGGTCCAGACATTCTGCGGATGCTGGAGGCTGCCAGGACAAGTGAGTCGTCGTGTTGGTTGTGTTCTCAGCCTTCAGGTTAATCACTGCGCCTGGAACTTACGTGTACACACATATATACATACACATGTATTTTATATTGTGTATACTCATATATACTAAGAAGGTATCGGTCATCTGTATTTCAAAGAGGAAGACTTCAAAAATGCAGTTTTTCTATAGTTCCTCACAATTCGTACTGTGTTAATGTACCGGTTCATATCCTTTTCGTTCTCTGCTTTCTCCTAAAAGTTCCAAGTCAGTTCTGCTACAACTGATGGATAACCATTCACTAAAAATATGTGTTGACTGGTTATGTCATGTGTTTCAGACACGAACAAACATAGGTTAATAAGCGTTAGAACGTGCGATACCGATAAAATACCATCAGTAAACATATGCTCTACACGCAATGAGGTTCAAGATACAGCTCTGTAACTTCACGGAGTTTTCCGAATTGTTGGTGGGAAAAATGCACCAAAAATCTACTTTTAAAGATCTGGTATTATTATTTAATATGTATGGCTACCATTTCTAGCCCATTTACAGTTCTTTACCTCGGGTACCTTTGCGATTAGGGCTTAAATTTAATCGTGTTTTCTTTCAAAAGTCATTATTTCAGGTCTGTAACGTAATTCGATAAAGTAAAATGAATTAGATATTTTTCTAGTACAGAATATTAACTGTTTTTCATTAGAATCGTTTACCTGAAGCCATCCTTACAACTAACCTTACATTAGAAGTCTGTTGCGTAATGAAATTATAGCATCGTTAATTAAAATTTAGTTGTAATATATCAGCGAGGATAAACAAATAACCAAAAAGTAGACCGAAAACTTACCTCCACAGTTGTTCTGCGCGAAAACAGACGCAGAAAGAACAGTCGCCAGCAATGTTATTACCGTCAGAAACCTGCGGAGACAAATCATATAGAAGACAATTTCACCATTTGCACGTGCCATTTTTTCTTAACAAACATAGCTCTTATTAAACTTACTAATAAGATGTTTTCCCATATTTCATTTTATGTTCGTCTTGTTCTTCGTAAAAAAAAAAAACAATTTCCTATCAGTGTCTGCGCCTTTTATCTTCTTATTTGTATGTATTTTAGTATCGATAAAAACTTGTGATCTCATCTCCAAACCAAGAAATAATTCATGAGATAAGCTGAGCATAAACATTCCTACATAGGCATTTCCTTAACAATTTTAAACAATCAAATTATTTTATTCCATTTAATTATACTAAGAGCGACTTCTTATATATTTTTTCGTCTGTTTTGTCATATTTCCTACAGTTCAATAACAAAGACTTAATTTATCTTTAAACCGTATTTCTGGCCGTAACATGTACTGTCCTCTTAATATCGTCCTTCACTGTTTTCTAAGACATATTTGTAATTATGTCAGACGTTCAGCAAACTTGTAGCCCGCAGCCTTTGTGCTGATGGTAGTTAAAATACTATGTTATCTATCTCAGACTGATTATTCTCAGTCCTACTTATGTTTGCTTTACGTAACGGAGGCAAATTTTGTTGGGTTTTTCAAATGTGATTCGATAATTTTGATAGTCTGCATGATGCTTTAGTTAAAGAAGTTTAACATTACCGTCAGATGTGGATACTTTGACCGACTCAAGATATTTGTTTTGAGACAGTTTAATGAACAAATGAACACATAAATACTTTTATTTTCAGGTGATTTTTGCCATTTCGTCACCAAATGTCACAAAATTATGTATTTTGAGACGATCAATGTTACCCCCAATAGTCAAGTTATCCACATTTAACGGTACTATTTCAGGTTTTAAAGCGCTTTGTAATGAAGTGTGAAGTAACTGGACAACTTCTGCCCATTTTGCAATATGTAACAACAGAGGAAATTTTTGAAATCTTCGGTAAATAATAAGAACAGCTTCTCATCGTGTACCGGCCAAATGATTCACTTTAGAGATAAAGTTTATTAGCGAAAATTTTTTTCTAGAGATGCTGGATGTAGTCCTGCCTATAAAATTTTTGTTAGGTTAGGTTGGTTTAGGTTAGGTTTTAGGTTAGATTAGGTTAGTTTGGATAAGTTAACCTAACCTGACCTAACATAATGTTGGGTTAGGTAAGGCTAAGTTACCTAACCTTATCTAACATAACATAACCTAACCTTAAGTAACCTAACCTAACATTTTTATTATCTTGGACTAATTCTAACGTCTCTAGAAACATTTTTCATTAATAAACATACCTCTAAAATCAATAGTTAGGCCGGTACACGATGAGTAGTGATTCTTGATATTTGCCGAATCCTCTTCAAATTGTTAGTGTGATGAATATGACACAAACTTACTGGCAGAACGTATTCTGTGCTAAAAATTCAAAAGTATTGTCAGTCTAAAGTGTTCTAGAAATATCGTCTTGAACAAGGGTATGATTTAGTCTTCACACCTTGATATTCAATTGTCATTTCCTCCCGAGCGACGTAAGGACGTAAATGATAAAATGAAAGAACCAAAACTCCATCGAGCTTGTATAACAAATTTAACTTAAAATAATATATTATGAACACGTTTCTGTAAAATTGATTAAGTTATTGGAGGTTAAAAATAACAAAAGAAATGTGCTGATCAGAATTAATACATACGCCATATTTGTAGACGAAATAGGTGCAACTATTTGAACAGACGTCTTGCAGCAGGTTTTCACAACTTTCGATCTCAGTATCATTCTGTATATATACCCGTCACAAGTGGTCATTATTATCTTTAGAAGATCGACATTTTTAGAATCTTACATGTTCGCAGTCGATTAACTGTTACGGTGCAATTTCTGAAACAAAGCGGGTATTGATAAGCTCGCACAAGTTTAATTAAGTGGAGAAAATAAATGAACATTTTCAAGAGCTCTTCCAGTGTAGAAATTCCCTGCAGTCCACGATTTGATCAAATTTGTTGTTTAAGTCATGAGGAAGTTTTATAATTTTTTTCGACACCAGTTTAACCTAGGCTATATTATGACGAGAACAGTATGCAAAATAAATGAATTGTAAAAATGCGCAATAATATCCAACATAAATTCATATAAAAGGTAACGGAAGGGAAGTTTAAATGTACATACTTTGGGTACTAGCCCGGCAGTGTTCTTCCATCAGTGTCATCAACTCAACATTTTTTACCGACTGATTTAGTGGTGCTGCTTTTTCTGTAATATTAGGTAATAAATCGCCAAAAAACATATATCGTGCTGTCTCAAAAACCTTAAAGATGTCTGCATTTTCCATCACAAGGCTGAGAAAATTTTCTGGCAGCTTTAGGTCTCCCTGAGTCGATAAGAACACACAGTGCATAAATTGTGTGTCAGGGTAAAGTTAATTGTACTGAAATTTCGAATGATAAATGTTGAAAGTTTGTCACGTGGAAACTTTCTGCCGCTTGAGCGCTGGTATCGCTAATGAGTGCAAACTGACCAATCGCAGAGCTTACCTGAATTTTAAGTTACATAAAATTAGTAATTTAAAACGCGAAATTGTTTTTTTTTTTCACTATAAAAGTGAATTAAATGACTTCTTTCATTTTCCAAGCCTATTTAAATTTAATTTTACTACGGTTTCGTATTTTTCTGGTCCCTTAGCGATAGCAGCGAAACTAGCTGCAGAAAATTTCTCTGTGTCAAACTCTCCCGTAAGAAAACACATTTTCATTCTAGCCTGTAGTAGGATTAACCTTATCAGAATAAGAAAATGTCACTGATTTCTCTGAAAAGTTACACATTTTTTAGTTTAATATGGTGAAATAACTTGTCAAGTAATTTAATAACCGTATAAGTTCCTGCGGTCATGCCAAGCTAAGCTATGTGAAGTGAAGAGATTTTGGTCAGAGCTTAACATCTAGGTTATTAATGCTGGTGAGGGATGACGTGAGTTTGGAGCCGGAATGTAGGGGCGGGGGGGAGGGAGATCCCAGAGAAAACCCGCTGACCAGCGGCATCGTCCGGCACGATTCTCACATGCGAAAATCCTGGGATAAACCTCGCCGGGGATCAAAAACGAAGGTGGGAGACGAGCGCTCTAACCACTACGCCAACCCCGTACCCTCCTTACCCAAGCTAGGCTAACAAATGAACCGATAAAGAGTGAACGGATCCCAGACACTAGTAACGGGTTTAGAGTATTTAGTTCAGTGAATTGGGTGATAGACAACACTTACATCAATAGAAGAAAAAATAATTTTGCTTTCCTAAACCAGTGGGAAAATGAATGTATATCTGGTAATGTAATTGGGTAAATTTGAGAATTTTTATTCAATGTTCAGTATTTTAAAATCATGTGTTTCCAATTGTGCATTGGAGCTAGAAAATAAAGAGGCTTGCATATTGAGACATGGATTGTTCCATCACATCTTTATTTAAGAGCCATTGCGCTAAATGATCTTAATCCATTGCATGTACTTAATTTGTCATTGTCAATTCTAGACGATATGGCTGACTTTTCGTTTATTCATTGCGGATAAATTTTATTTGATTTTCAAAAAAAAAAATTGTTTAACCTTAACCCTGAGGTTAATACTATGACGTAGATTTTTAATCAAAGTTTATTTATTTTTTATTTGAAACTTCGATACTGTTAAATTTTGCAGTTATTTTCACTAACAGTACCATAATTACGCTTACAGTCTATAATGTGCATTTTTTTCATCGGTACCAAACTAATAAAATTATCTTGATGTATAAAATTAGACATGACTTTCTCATGAAGTCAGCACTCGAAAAGAAATCGAAATTAACATTATCAACACGGGTATTAACCGCTCAAGTAAAATGTAAATTATTCATATCTACCATTATTGCACTGCAAGAAATAGACGAGTCTTTACAAGTACAACAACACTTGAAATAAGTATCCACAGTAGATCTGATAAGATTTACAGCGAAGAGTTGAAAAAAAGAAGCTTTCAAGAATGCCGAAACATACAGAGAACACTACATCATAATGCATAGTATGCACGCCACTGAATGGCGACTGCATTTTTTAAAATTAATATGACAACCCATTTTAACTATGAGATACTTAAAATGGAGAAATCAACTGTCGAAGACGTTGGAAAATTTCTACAAGACGTAAAACATAAACGTTACATTGTGAACATTACATTGAGCAGCATTGAGTGTGCAGCATTTGCGAGGATTGTAGCCTATGGTTACATATAGGATACTTACATTCCATATTTGTATTCCCAAGAGTTGCAATTAGATCCTTCCCACGTAATACGTAATATTCACTGGTTATCGTAGTTATGTACAGTTATTATAAAATTAATCCATGCCCTTATATCTTATTACGGATATACTGGACATATGTACTATTAATTTCCATCATATTAGCATTCCGCCCGCGGCTATGTCACTGGTATTAACTCTGAGCAGCAAACAATTACTTTGATTGAAGGATATGGGATATTTGTTTCAGTATTACCTACAGGAAAAATTATGAGACTATTTCCTACAATACATGCGTTAAAAATATTTGTAACACGCTATAAAACTTATTAGCATTTTATAACCTTAATTAATTAACAACTTTTAAGATACACAATAACATGTTAGCGTAGTTGTCTAGTGGTTAGTACTGTATATGTAGCTTGAAACTCAGGGTTATAGTTTCGAATACAAAACGATTTAGGCTATAAAATTTAGTATCGATGAAAGTTTCAGTCAGATGGCGTTCAATGTTGCCATCCCTCGACTCAAAGGCACCCAAAAGGAAGCTACAAAACTAGTGCTTTTTTGAAATGGTTGATATAAAGGAGGCCATGCTGCGTTTCTGTTTCTCGATATTTTATAGGACACTTAAGTACCTAATGAATTAGTATTTAGTCTGTTAGAGAAAAAGAAAATTCCTGTAAAATATATGAACCATTGGCGCCCTAAAGGTTTTTTTTTATAGATATTGGACACTGCGTCATTTAGGTTGAAATCACCATGATTTGTCTTCGTATAGATTTAAAACGCAAAAAAAAAAAAAAAAAAAAAATGTGTAGAAAGCACGTAAACATACCCTAAATAAATTCTGATATAGATATTTGACAAAATACAACATGAAACAAATAACCCTCCCCAACAATAAGACAAATTCTTGTAAATACACTTTTGGGTATTATTACATTAACTCAGAGCGAACTCAGTTATCACCCACTATATGCGTGTGATGTTACGGTGTCGCAATCCCGCGGCGTCGGTGGCGTCGCGGAAGAGTAGGAAGACGATCGCACAACCCCGCGGCGTCAGTGGCGTCGCAGGACGGCAGTAAGTGGGTGCTGGGTAATCAACAAGTCACCAAAAAGTGGCGGATTGCGGCAACAGTGGTATCCCAGGAATCCGATGACTCGAGGAGTTAAGTGGGTCTTAACACTTACCCAACACCTTACAAACTCCTGA